>JAGDQP010002531.1:29494-103584 GCA_022664845.1 Lepisma saccharinum
CTTACATAACACGTGCACTGTAAATACAAGTTTGAAAGTCTTCTTTGAAGGTCGCCTTCGTGCAGGACTGGAAAAGACGTCGGCTTCTTGAGTGGAAGGTCCCGGTTGTAATCTCCCCCGGGACAGAACTTTTTCTTCTTTTTCTCTTTCATTTTTTATATGTTCATATGCATTATTTAATAATTGCTAGGATATGTATAAATTGATGATTACTACTGAAAGCTAAGATGTATCTGGAAGCACACCGAACGAGGTGTGCGAGGGGGTACAATGCGTCCGAAGGGAGCTAGAAGACGCTGGGAGAAGCAACACCCGGTTAACTGTGGGCATACGCAAAAATTGTGTTAACATGCTATTCCACATCTCAATTTTCTATTTGGTACACATAAAATTCATTTTATCTTTATCTTATTCCAATCACTGTATTGTTCATTTGCACGGCCGAAAGAGTCGTAATAAAAAACATTTTAAAGACATCCTTTTCTTAAACATATTCGTACTAAAAGGTAACAAAAAATAAATTTGTTCATGCACGGTTAAAAAGAAAAGCATGGAGCGCGCTCTCAAATACAGCTACTTTATTTTTTTTAAATTTGCGCGCCTCATAACATGCTTTTCTTTTCAGTCATTCATGAACAAAATTATTTTTTTGTTACTTTTTAGTACGAATTATTTAAGAAAAGGATGTTTTCAAAAAGATTTGTTTATTACGACTCTCGACCGTGTAAATGAACAGTACAAGGATTGGGATCAGATAAAGATAAAATTATTTTTATGTGTAATTGACATATGGAATAGCATGTTAGCAACATTTCTCCCAGCGACTCCGCCGGCCAGCTCCGTTCGGACACACCGTGCACCCCCTTTGCACACCTCGCTCGGTGTGCATCCAGATATATCTAAGCTTTCAGTAGCAATCAGTTATTTAAACACATTCTAAGATTATTAAATAATACATATGAACATAAAAAAATATTTTTGAAACAAAGAAAGAAGAAAAAGTGTTTCCCAGGGGAGGACTCGAACTCGGGACCTTCGAATCAAAAAGCTGGCGTCTTGACCAGTCGTCCATGAAGGCGACCTGGCAAACGGCACTTTCGAACTTTGTGTTATGTAAGAAGCCCGGTTACGTATCTTATTTTCAAATCTGTGACGTTCTCCTGGTTAATTTGAACCTTTGAGAAAGTCTTTTTTTTATTATTTTTCTCGGGTGATTTCGGAGTTCATACTTTGCTCAAGCTGATATTTTCTCGCCCAAATCCCAAAATGTTATGCAAGCAGCCAAACGCAGCCCCGGCGCTTGCTAGTATTTATTTTAGGATAAAGAAGTCTGTAATAAAAAATATTAAAATATGTTTTTACATTATATACATTTATAGAAATATATGGAAGAAACAATGGAATGTTGTATTGTCACCAGACTTACGTCGATGTGCAAAATTTCATCATTGTGTTACGTCAGGAAATTAGGTAAATTAACGTCACAAGATTTGAGGACACCACAAACAATTGTGAGCTAAGGAAACTAATCTAAAACGCCTTAAAAGCGACAAAAATGCAGTTTTTAATATTTGAGGTTATGTGATACCACTTTAAAAAATCTATAAAAAATCATGGTTATAGAACAATTAAACACACATAACATATATTTATTTTGAAACAACTGTTGCCTTAGTTCTTCACATTTAATTTTCAAATTTTCTAAGCTCTCTCAAAATTTTAATTTTGCGCCAACAAATTGAAACAAATTACCATCTTCTAGAGTTTGAAAAATCTTCAGTTTAAAAAATAGGTCATCGTAGGTGCAAATCCAACCGAGATATTGCTGAACTTCCAAAAAAGAAACTCTTTAATTTAATATGAGGTTAGGTTAGAATCTTTTATGTTGAAATTTGCTGGAGAGCCATAATTTTTATACTAATTATGGTAGTATTTTTATCACGATTCGTTCCAAGGTAGCTTGCACCGTCTTACCCTGCTAGGCACTTTATTATTAATAAATGATTTTTTCATTTGTCGTAGATTATCTATAATTATTGATCATGGGTTAGGGTAGTTAGGTAAGGTCATTTTCGATTATGTATTTTTACATTTTCGCTTTCTTTGTTTCAAAATATATTTCTATCTGTCTGTGCGAATTGAACCTTACCTAACCTCCGCTACCTCATGATCACTGCCAATGGAAGAAACTGATTATTAAAAACAAATATATTTTGAAATGTATTTTGAAAAAAGAACTTTGTCCATGGTCACTAATCCATGGTCACTAATTTTAGATAATCTACGAAAAATGCAAGAAAGCAATTGTTAATAATAAATTGAACATTTAAAAATATATTTTTTAGGGAAAAATAAAAAAATGCCCTTCGCAAGCCAACGTCCTACTAACGTACCGCGCTGGAAGCTGGCAACCGGTGGTCTCGCAGTGATGCTGTCATCACATAACATCTAGCCAACACTTGGCTTTACGTGGTTTACATTCAGAGAATCGTACTTTTAGAACTTCAAATAGTCAATTAGACAAAATTCACCGCCAAGATTCGATCACGGGATAAGCTTTCCGAAACGCTGATCACCAGACCAATCTACGAGCTGCCGGCCAAACTCTTCTCAGGGTTACTTATAGTTCAAGGAGCTCTGCGCCTACGCGAGAGAGGGCGGCGTGTTGTTTCCATCTGAGCTTCCCTTCTGCTGTGGAGGAGGGCGAATGGTTCTGAATAAAAAGTTTCGACATAAAAAACACAACTTTTAACGAGACAGTTATCTGGGTCCTGATTGACCTCCTGCCTGTCAATCCGATACAGTTTTCACAAAGTGAACTTTTAATACTAGCGTCTAAACACAGAAAGACCTATTTTCGAAAGCTTGAAAAACACGAGTGAATTAACTGTTCAAAAACAACGTACTTGACTTACTTACCTAAGCTCTACGTGCCCTCGATCTCTAATTTTATTAAATTTCTTAATGCGAAATATATATATAAATATATGTCCTCTTTGAGAGAGAAACAAAAAGTTTTAAGGATTTGTTGCTCATTGAAAGGAAGCTCGCTAGATTTAAGCAAAAGCTTTACTTATATAAGAGATAGAGAAATAACACCTAATTTTTGGATCATGGATCATGGGCTACGAAATAAAGATAATATGTGCTTTTTCATTCCATTTAACTTACCACACAAACGATGTTCCAGCTGTCAAGTCAACCAGCGAAGAATCAGAGATCTGGATCGAACGTTAGTCTCTTTAAAACCAATACATGGCCCACGCTAAGATCTTCTATGGCCAGAGTAGCACTCAGTTCAATAATATAATTAATGATATTGAGAACGAATATTGGACAATGTTTGGAGAATCGAGACTAGCCACCAAATGTTCTTGCCAGCTTCCTCCAACCCTTCATGACCTCCTCACTTTCCATCTGCCTGACGTCACAAAATACTTCCTAGAGGTTCTTTCCATTCCAAAAACTGCAGAATTGTCAATATGTAATTCACTCATATGCGGAAGAGTTTCTTCATACAAGGTAAAGCAGACCATAAAGAATTCTAACTATTTGATATACAACTAACTTGCACAAATTAAAATAATGAAACAAGGAGGCGATAATCGGAAGGAACGAAGATTGAGATACAGGCTAGTTTGGCTGAAAATTACCAAAGTCGAAATGTAATGCTATGCTTCCCAACCTTCCTAAAATCCATATTATCAATTATATGGATAAGTTATTTTTCTTAAAGAACAGAATATGAACAAAACCACAGCATGATTCTATCATGGTTTCTTTGTATTAGCTTTCCGACATGCTACCAATATCCAAATTGGCAACTAAAAGCACCTGCTAGGAAGTCATATTTACCTTTAAGGAGTAATCCGCCTGCGCGAGAATGGCCCCGCCTCAATAGGACATTGAAGGTTTAGGCCCTACTCTTAATTAGAAACATTCACTGATTCCCTTTTACTCCCCATTCCTACTAGTCTATGGGGGTATACATAGATGTACTATTTACAGGGAGTGAAAGGGAATCAGTGAATGTTGGCCATTAAAAGTTCACTTTTTGTAGACCGTATCGGATTGGCTAGAAGGACTACTGGCGACTAGAGACACGAAGATAGCATTGCTACGGAAGTGGAAAAATAACTACTTAACCGTAAAGAACACTGACAAGCGATCAATTTGCAGTTGCCAATTTAGAGTATTGGTACGACGGTTAGGTTACTAAATAAAAAAAACTTCTTTGATTCCCGGGCGTCGGGGAAAGATTTCTTCTTGTCATTTTTCTTTCCAAATATGTTTATAAAGTTCATTTTTATTATTAACAATTGCTTTTGCATTCTTCGTAGTAATCTACGAAGAATGCAAAAGCAATTGTTAATAATAAAAATAAGTGATCATGTGAACGTGGAGAGTAGGTACTGAAAATGAGGATGTATATAAATAAACCGCTGAGAGATGCGAGTTTAATGGCTGACGTAGCAACTCCTTTGTTATGGTCTGTGTAGCTAAGTGGTTAGCGTGTCAGACTTTCATTTCCGAGGTCTTTGATTCGATTCCCAGCCTGGATTTCAAAATATTTTTTTCAAGGAATTAAGCACTGTAAACGATGTTCGCAATTGCTCCTGAAATAAATTTATCCCATAAAGAGAGAAAAACACAAGACAGAGAGAGGATGCAAGGGAAAAAGACGCAGAATCTGTATCCTTAAGCGTTAAAATTTTATTTATATCCATGTCTTTCGCCATATTTCTTTCCCTTTTTCATTCTTTTCTTCTCTCCATTTTCGTTCTTTTCCCGTCTTCTTCCATGCTTTCTCTCTCTCTCTCTCTCTCTCTCTTTGTTTGTGTGTGTGTGTGTTTGAACAAGAGAAGTTTTGTTGCTTTCCAGTATGATGTCAAAAATATTATTTTTCTTTACTTTGAAATAATTTCTATCTCTTAGAACATAATGTGAATGTAATTTCTGCCTATCTCGTGTTTCTCTACATGATCATCAGCGACTTATTTTTTCTTCCTCCAAATGGAGTAATACCCTGCATGTCATCAGTTGGCTCATATTTGTACTATCATGTTGGTTGTCTGACTATTAGGAGTACTATGAAACAATTCCCCTGGAGGAAAAAGTTCATATTTCTTATATGTTCAGCCTCCATTTATTATTGTAAGTGACTTTACAAACGTTCCAAATGGGCTTGAACCTTTACCGAGGACGTGAAATTCGGACTGCACAATTCATGTCCAAATTTGTAAGTTCACATTAATCGACATCGATCACGTGGAAAAGGGTGCGAAAAGTCATAAATCGTCATATAACAGTATGTAACTGCTGATCTGAACTAGGCATCAATAAAGTTCGTGTTACACGATCAACCGTGATGTGGGAACAAAGGTCCAGTCATCACTGTGGATTGGACAATCCTCATCACCGTCCAGAAAACTACGAATGAGTAAATCCAATGCTAAAATTATATAAATCGTCGTCTTTGACTTGCGGGGGATCGTTCATTCGGAGTTTGTCAAACGTGGTTCCACAATCAATGTAGCATTCTACGTTAAAGTAATGCAACGATCACGAAGAAATCAAGATCATCAAGATAATGCACATTCCTATTTGTCACTCGTTTGTTAGAAATGGATTTTGACTAAAGCACCAGACACCTGTCGTCCCAAAACCGACCAACTTCCCTAACTTGTCACCTTCTTCCACTTTCTTAAATTCAAATCGTCCCCCAACGGTGGCATATTCCAGAGCATAGAGGAAATGATAAAGAAATCGCTATAGGTCCTCTAGGCCATTCCATAACTGGAGTTCCGGAATGCATTTCAGAACAGGGAGAACCACCGAGAGCGGCGTTGTTCGATTTGCTATAAATTACTAAAGTTAGTGGTTGTTTTTAAGTTTAAACCTATGCTTGCCTGGGTAGAAATTCAAAGGTTTTATCCTTGGTTAGGATGATATTCGGAATCAACTGCCGGGAATAAAATCCTCACGCATCAGGGAAAATCCCAGGCATCCTGCCCCCTCCCTTCTCGGCAAATCGAACAGTAGAGAGCTGTGTTTGCACAGTGAAAAGGGGTGCTCTGAAGGAAACAGATTTGGCTAAGTTGTGAACATTAAAAATTTATCCAATATTTAAAAGTTTGGTTCCTTTCTTAATACAATGATAAGATATTCGGTGAGGATGACATTTAAAAATTTGGCAATAAAAGTAGTCATGCTTTCTTGACAGTTTGGTTTCTGTCTTGTTTTATGCCAAACTACTATTAGGGATTCTACATTCCGAGGATGATATTTCGTAGGCTCCTAAATGTAGTCCAAGAGCTGGAATTTGATCAAAACTGGTATTTCTACAATTCGTTCTATGAGAAAGTAGACTAAATTTAAATCATAGGTCAACAAATCATGCTAGATGAAGAGAATGATAAGAGTAGGCATTAAGAACAAAGACAAGGAAAGCAAAATGTAAAAGTATGAAATATTTTATTATTATGGAGAAGATTTCCACAAAATATTTGATTGGGCACTCTTGGTAACAGATAGGATTTAAGTGGAAGGGAAATACATAATAATTTAATTTATAATACAGTATTTCATTATGTTTTCTCGCTTTATAAACAAACAGGAATGGGTGTATTTCATTTTTAAAACAATATTATTATTCTTTAACTAATTTGTACTGTGTAAAGATACATGAGTTAATTGAAAAAAGCTATACGTACAAGGTGCCCCAGAAAAAGTGGGAACTATTGCGGGAGGTGATTCTGTGGGTCATATAGACGAAATATACTCACGTGAAACATGGGTCAAAAGAACATATTTTACCCACTAGATGACTCTGAAGATATAAATAAAGAAAAAGCACATATTTCGTGCATCTGAAGGAGTACAGGATGGATATATGATTGCAGAAGGTCGCAATAATATTGTCCTCAGTGGTTAATGCATCCCACTTAATAGTGATGCTCCATATCACTACAGGACAGGTTCAAACGCCAACACGTATGTCCAGAGGAAAATTTGCATGCCACGGTCGTGGCCCAGCACCAGCATGTTTTCTCCTGAATGTGTGGGCGGGTTTCATCGGTGACCAAATAATCGGACCGTATGTACATCCAATTCCTCGAAAACGATCTCCCTATGTTGATAGAGAATAAACCATTTGGGATGAGGAGGACTATGTTGTACATGCACAATGCGGCATACCCGTCAATTGCCTGGCCTCTCCGTCTCTATCACTATCTCTGGGGAGTAGAGGAAAGCGGAAAATTGAGAGATAAATGTTTTTTATGCAAATTAGTTACGCCTGGCCTTGTTTCAAGAAAGAGAACATCCTAATAAATTAGATGTAGATAAAAAGATGTCAAGGGCGGGTAATAAAAAGTGACAGGTATCATTAATTTCAGAGGGTCAATGGAGGAAGGGATAAAGTTCCCCGAGGCAGTGAATGCGCAGGAAGATGTGCAGAGGTAACCAATAATGTGTCAGCGCGAGGAAGATGCGCATTGGAATCAAATGATTGTGTTGTTAGGGCACGTGCACGTGATTGGCTGTAGGAAGAATATGGTTATGTGTGTTGAAGCAGAAACAAGTCACTTTGTCAGGGACAATCATGACATCATTTGGATATATTGACGAGCACGCCTTAGTTGCTGCCGCAGAGGAAGCTGAGGCTACTGCTGCGAAACCTACTGTTTCGGCGTGTAAGTGTACTCCTCGATGGATCGACGAAGCAAGCATCCATTGCCGACTGGATCCCCGAAGACTATCTTATTTGCTGGGGATGTTTTAAGGGAGAAAGCAGTGAACGCGACCATGCCTATATGGGATGAATGGATTTTCCTTTATGCCAATTCCTTTGGATGAAACAGAAGCATCGTTAAATTACCGAACCGAGGAAATTGTGATGAACTTCGATACTCAGCAAAAGTTGTTTGCTGTATACCTGGAATCTCATCCTGATGGTGTCAACCTAGCCAAAAACCTGGATTGGGCACTGCAGAACCTGGTGACAAATCGTGTGTGGGAGTCGAGAGAAGCATTGCTGGAGAAAGACGCCACTCGTCGAAATATCGCTAAGAACTTTGAATGTGGTGAAAGTGCATATGTAATGGCCTTATATTTAGTAGAAGTGCATATATAATTATTAGACTTATATTTAGTGGAAGTCTAAAGATGGCTTCGTGTACGTTGTGTACTGGTGATATGTTTATTATCGACTCGTGTATGGTAGAAACGTTTATATCATACTTGAAGACCAATTCCAGTTTGTGCAGTGGATGCAACTTAAAGACTACGCACGACTGTATATATGTGTGGAATACAGGAACGGTGATTTTAAAACATTTAGATTCTCATGTGAACCATCCCAAAGTGCTGAATGAATACTATGAACTGTTTTTGTGTCAAAGTCATGTGAACTTTACGAAAAATTGATTCTTTAAGAACTGCAGAACTTTGGTGAAAGACAGTGAATTTATTGCTCAGGTGATACTAACATTTATTGAACAACAGTGTCGTGTATCTTTGAGTACTGGTTTTAATACATGTTCAAGGCAGTACATCATTGATATTCAAGGGTTTAAAATGTCTTCGCATGAATTTGTAATTCGTGAATCTTGTCTTGTTGCATGCGATGGCGCTACTACATTTCACTGTATGGTGAAACTACTATGTGATCTTAACGATTTATCTCTTGGATATCAAAAACAAGTTGAATAGCTCACTCAGAATGTTCAAGGCTTAACTTGGAAATAATCCAATGAGTATACTGTAACCCACATTCGTCGTATATTGAATTATTTGTGTGAAGTAGACGCTATGTTTTACTGCCCGGGAAAAACTGAGTGGATTCGTAAATTGTTTCAATTGCAAAATGTAAAAGATGTTACAGAACAAGGATGCCCTGCCTTAAACATGCTAAATTTGAATGTGAGTGTGAATACCTGTATTTACTATATGCCAGTAGAACTTTGTGGCTGTGCACTAAGAAACTGTGTTCAACTCCAATACAGGCTATAAGTAAAAAATACCAGTGTTGTTGATAACATGTCATGCATAACTTTGTAAGACTACAAGTTGTAAAGGACATTGTACTGCAAAGTACCCTTCAAAGAGTTTATACTAATATTGTCTTTAAAGAGCATTGCACTAAAATGCAAACTTTTATTGTTTTTTTATAATAAACTAAACTAATACTATCACATACCTTGGGTTTTATTTCACTAAAACACATTATGTACATAAGGTAGAAAAATCTTTATTATCTAAAATTACTCTAATACATACATGGTTATTTACAATTCTGATTACGCGTTTTGAATTTATTTACATACTTGAGTACCAGTTGATCATTTTGTTTTAGGTTGGTTGTATAAAATTTAAGCAATACATTCTGATTACGAATTTTAAAGTAAATGAATACAATACAAAACAGTCCGCATAAGACAGACTGGTCATCCTGGTACTGTACAGTATTTATATGATAATATTTATAGTTTCCCTGCAAGAACTTAGTAATGGGCCTGGGAAGTGGATTACCCAGACTATCAAAATAATGTCCTATTCCTTTGTGATTAATGTACACGCCCACCCTGACTGCCGACACTTTAGGATGGACTTTAGTTTATAATTAATGCAACTTGGCACTTCACTTACACTGGTAGGGTATCTACAGCACGTACACAGTTAATACCGTTGTACTTAAACAGTCATAGAAAATTGTTTGTATAAGTTCATACGTCCACATCTGAGTCTTGTATGGGTATTGGAATGTAAGATGGATAACGTTGGGGAAGGATATATCGAGATAAGTCTAAGTATTTGAGGTACTGTCCATAGGGTTTAGCTTCTCGCCCTGCACAGCGATACTTTTGAAATTAATGTCGTGGATGTACACACGATGATACAGGAAACAAATGTCTCTGTATTTAGGACACTGGAGATCTTCTAAATTAATTACAGGTCTTCCAAAAAGCCGTTCAAGAAAGTTTTGACGTGCTTGTCCATAGGTGAACAGCACTGAACTGGTTTGCGTATAGATCACTAACAGTATTTTAAAGTCACTATATGCCAAGTCACCATCATCCCAGTGAAGTCCAATCGTATGCGTGGTGCATTGGCATATGTCAAGGCTAGAGGTAAGTCCGTGAATGTAAACGGCGGCTTGAAGATCCAGGATTACGATGTATTTTGATCGGGATCCACTATGGCAAGTTCCTTAACTACGAGATCCTGGGTGTCTCCATCGCCCTGGTCGAAGGCCGTGAACTGAATAATACTTCTCTTCATGGTGTTCAGCGAATCAATGATGTAAATACAATGGTATTGCCTCCTTTTATAGATGCACTGACCGTCATAGATTTGAGGTATTTGACAAAGGTATGATCTTAAACAGTATTATCAGTATAAATGTTACGGTCTTTATCAATCTGGATCAGGGAATAAAATTGTGCATAGACAATGCAAGTGATGGATTGCTCACGACGTTCACTGAAACCAATTTTCAAGTTGACGTGAGAATCTTTAACAACGTGCCATGTAGTATCATCGAGCGAATTGGCAGGAGAAAGAATAAAAGCGTACAGCGTATACCGTTGAGGGTAATCATCATAAGTAATGGTATGGCCGTCATTGTGATGGAAGATACCAGTACCGGAAAACAAGGTGTAATTACTTTGTAAAATCGGGAGTTAAGATAGCGGGTGAATATAATTTAGAACCAACTTGGACCTGAAGTTTGTTAAGATTAAAATGTTTGAATGAAATAGATTGAGATTGTATTGGCCATTGAATGCAGTATTCCAAACAAACACAATGAAAAGACCTTTAGGTACATTACTTAAAATAAATTATCCAGGTTGAATTAACTTACATTTTGTGGAATGGTATGTACGTGAGTTTCAATTCTGGTTAATGGTAATTTTGCAGTATCTTTGGGTATATAGGTATTTAATTGAAGCACCAAATCAGCTGAAATATCCATACGACAAGCATATAGTATAACGTCTTCCAAATTAACTTTGAATTGTTCATTTCGACCTGCTATGAAGCAGAAAGCATCTTTGCTAAGATGTAATTTTACTCGGAGACTAACCTTATTAGGAACAATACGGTCGATCCCTGCAATATCTGTATGCATGCGCCCAAACATGCACGGCCACAAACATAAGAAGCACGTTTTTGAGTTCCAGTGTTTGCATTTCCCAAAGTATTAAATTGTCCTGCAGTATCCTTATACCATAATGTACTGGTTAAGTAGGTTCATGTAGCATTTTCAGAATAATTGAGAATTGTCTCTATATGTGCACGATACGGATAAGGACCATTAGAGGAAGAAATTACTTTATCTTTTAAGGTAACGTCTACTTGATTGAACAGCGCATGGAGGAAATTATTAATGGGTCCTACAATATCCGCCTCAACCGGTAGAGGTCCTGCTGCTGCTACATGAATATTTGTACAGTCAGGACGTAAGATTTTACAGCGTACGTAGAGGTAGAGATATACTGGATTAATATACTCTGCAGTGTCTCCGGGAATAACAAATTCAATGGGACCTTCCGATATAAGTGTAGAAATAGGTCGATACTCCACCATACGTAGTGATTCAATGGCGGTTTGTGTAGTGGGTACAGATACCAAAGCGAATTTATTGGTACAGCACTCTTTACTGCCGGGTGTAAGGAACGACATAATGATTAACTAAAGATATCACGGGGTTTAGTACGACGTCTTTTGGTTATTCTTCGAGGTGGACCAATACGTACCGGAGTTCTTCGTTTACGTGCCCGTCTTGTACCACTACTAGTAAGCAACTGACTTATTTTATTTTCCGCTTTGTCTTTAAAGCTGAACCTGCCTCACGGACTAGTGCCTCTAAGGATTCTTTATTGGTCGATTTTCTAACATATCCCCAGCAACTTGGACTCCTGTCTGTAAGGCTTGTCGCCCACCTGTTTTTGCCCCTTGTGTAATGAATGGCATGGCAAATCGGAAATGTCCACGAAATAAACTTCCTGTACCGTGTCCGCGTTGGTACACGGATCCTGCGAAATACGGTATACCACGAGGACGATATGCTCTAACTTTCATTGCGGGAGACGCTTGAAGTGAAGTGTCACCGTCAACGTTCCAGATGGGAATGGCAAATTGCGGCCTGCATGGTTCTTTAGTAGGATTTCGATTGTGTTGAAACTTAATTTCGATAGTGGAAAGTAATGCACATTTTGAAATGTAATGGTTTGACCTTTTCGTAATACATATCGGTCATGGCTACAATACGGAGTAGAGGTGCTTTGGTATCACGAACATATTGAGACTGAATAAGATGTCTGTACACAGACAGTTGCTGAGGATAACCACTGATCAGTAGGGTTGTTTTTGTATAATGCCTTTTTTAAAATGTTAATGTTAGGTTCGAATCCTAGTTGTAAGGCCAGCAAGAGAGTTGTAAGGCCAGCAAGGAATAGCTTCAATCACATCAGTTGTTACATGTACGGTATTCGAATATGAGAATTGTATGGTTGGTGTAACTTTATTCAGTTCATCCAATAAGTGTTGGATGGTTGCATAATATCCGGGGATGACTTTATGTTTTACTTTTGTAACATTGCTAAAGTCAAACCAAATATACTTTCCCCATCAAGAACATTTTCACATGAGAGAAGAATTTCGAATTTCACCAAGATCTACAATCCATGTAGCATCATTCACCTGAATACGATGATCCAAAACATTACGAAAATGGCTACTTGTATTTCTCTTATACGTTTGCTTCCTTCATTTGAACTTAATGTAATGTAAAAACAATTATTTATGCTACCAGAAATCAGGGTTGTTTCCTTTCAAAGTGAAGTGTAATGCTCGATGTCCCGAACTGGAATGGCAACTTCTCACCATGTTCGTCTTTTAAGTCTACATGTAAGGTATCGAAATATTTCTTTTCTATTTTAACGTAATGAGGATGTTCAAATACAAATGACTGGATTTGGCCGTACTGGTACTCATACACACCAATTTTTCGAAGTAGTTTACCATAGATGGGTTGATTCTTAATAATGTCAAGACAGACACCAATTTCCGATGGAATATTATGATCCAAATTACATGGAAATGGTGCAGGCACAGTTACAACCATTGGTCGCCTTCCACGTCGTATTGGATAAAAATGAATTACCAGTGTTCCTAAATTTGAATCATTACTAAAACCAAATATGTTTTGTAATTCGGGTGACATACCAATTACATACTGACGTCTGCGATAACGTCTATGTTTAAAAACACCTGATTACGTGTACTATCATAGTGAAGCATTAGAGGATCATTGATTGTACTTGCATCATCATGATTAAGGATCTCCTCTAATTCTGAATGATTATCATCAAGAACAATCCCCCACTTTCCATTGTTTATTCACAACTGTTACTTTGAATTTTATAGAGATGTTCTCGGGATATCAGCCAGGTGAAGTCCGACGATAGAACCGACGTTTCAAGAACAGACATTGTTCTCATCTTCAGGGCAAGTGTACTGAGACTAGTTCAGGTGTACTATATATAGTAACGATAGGGGGCGGAGCTTAAGAATCCGTGTCTCTGATTGGTTGGACTATAGCTTGAAGCTGATTGGTCGTTTTCATGTATTCTTTCTTTATGACTGGTGTCCAAGTCTGACTAAGTTGAAATCCTGTATCTCTGTTGGCATTATTAATTTCTTGTAGTATGGCAAGTGATTCTTTTATGATCCTATCCCAGTAATTGGAGCTCTATGAGATAATTTTAGTGTCAGAAAATAAAATTCTATGTCCTTCTGTTATGCTGTGTTCTGCCAGGCCTGATTTCTCCGGATAAAATAGCTTGATGTATCTTGCATCGATGTTCTACTGTTCGTCCTGTTTGTCCTATGTATGTTTTTCCTCATTCACAAGGAATGCAGTATACTCCTGGTGTCTTAAGACCCAAGTCGCCTTTAACTGGACGAAGTAAATTTCTGATTTTTGACGGTGGTCTGTGAATGGTTTCGATGTTGTGTCTCCTCAGGATTCTTGTAATCTTTCCAGAAAGAAAGTGTAGGGCAGGACTGCGATATTGACTGGATCTTCAGTGTCTGGGGTTGTCTTCTTCTTGCTGGAAAAGGTCCTTTTTAGGGCAAAACGAATGTCATCTTTCTTGTATCCATTCTGCAGTAAGATCTTCTTGAGATGTTCCAGTTCACTAGGGAGGCTTTCTTGGTCTGAGATGGCTTTTGCTCTAAGTGCAAGTGTGCTGATGACTGTATTGCGCTGCGATTTATGGTGAAAACTGTTTCCATTAAGATAAAGGTCGATATAATAAGGCTTCCTATAAACACTGTGGCCCAGACTTCCATCAGGTTTGCGACGAATAAGGATGTCTAGAAATGGTATGCAACCCTCCGTTTCTGTTTCCATGATGAACTTAATGTTGCTGTGTTGATTGTTGAGAAATTCAAGGTCTCAGTACACTTGCCCTGAAGATGAGAACAATGTCTGTTCTGAAACGTCGGCTCTATCGTCGGACTTCACCTGCCTGATATCCCGAGAACATCTCTGTAATATTCGCCGCCAGGAAAGCTTCAATTCTTGTTACTTTGAATATTTCCTCTACTAAGGTTAGTATCCTTGTTTTTCATCCTGCTTTTGTTTAGCTTCTTTTTTAGATTGTTCTTGCTACTGCGTTTGGAGGATATGAGAAATACTTTCCAACATTATTGGTACGGAATCATAGTACCAATGTGGAAATTTAATATTGTATTGTATTTTCTTTCTTCCGCGTGCCAGAATAATAATTTCTTCTTCGTGTTGAAGATTATAAAAACTCCACGGAACGGTTACCCTGGTTACACCTTCAAACCCTATCACCCGTCAAGTGGAGTGGTTGACATAGTTTGGTCGTATATCATGCTGTTGTATTGTCAAAAATGTATGTACTTGCATTGGATGGTAGCGTTGCATAAAATTCATCTACTTCTTGCTTCGACGACATCATGATGATGACTGAAGGGAGGTTTGCCGTACCCAGCTATTGATACTTGAAAGATAGCCTAGCCATTTCACACAGACCCAACCTTTTCGTCTTTTCAATACTTTTACAATCAAGTACGTTTTCTTTTTACCTACAATGACATTTTGTAGTTCTTGAGTGTAAAAGAATCCCTTCCCAGACAACACACGGACATCCCATGGATATCCTTAGGATCTCCTTGGCGGACATGTCGGACGTCCATAGGATGTCCGAAAAAGGTCCCGCGGATGTCCAATGGATGTCCGTAGGACATCCATACGCAACTCCTGTAGACATCCGACGGACGTCCTTTTAGGTACGAAAGGGACATTTATAGGAGATGTAGGGATGTCCATCGGACATCCGTACGCAAAGTTTTAGGACATTCTACGGACGTCCTTTTTAGATCCGCAACGGACATTTGAAGGACAAATATGGATATCCATCGGACATCCGTACGCAAGGTTTTTGGACATTCTATGGACGTACTCTTTAGGTCAGCAATGGGCATTTAAAGGACAAATACGGATGTCACCGGACATCCGTAAGCACGACTTTTCGACATTCTACGGATGCCCTTTTTAGATCTGCAACGTACATTTATAGGACCTGTATAGAGATGTCCACCGAACAGCAACGAATTCATAATTTCTTTAAAGGTCCCATCCAGGCCCGGTAACGGAGTAACGGTACTGCAAAAATGACATTAAAATTTCGATCCCCAAGTTGGTTCACGGACGCCAGAAGAGTTCCTGTCATTACAAAAAGTATATTCACAATGCTACTTTGAAGACGTTTACTCGGTCGGTGTTTATTACTAACTCAGATAGCTTCTATCACCGGATAAATACAGTATGACCGGATAAATAAATACAGTACAGCGAATTGGAACATACGACCCCTTGAATTCATAGCAATGTGATCAACACAATGTTACAAATCATAAAAGACACGGCATACGCTAAACGTTATTTATCCTACAGAGCATGTGTTTACTTAAAACGTAAGTGGGCGTCTAACTCACTCTCATTGTCTTAAACACAAATGAATAATATATATCTTAAGAGGAACAGAAGTGCAAGAGAGGAAATACTGCAAACCCATCACAAAGTGGTAATTTTTCATATTTTACAGATAGTTCACTTGCAGGCCAGTTTCATAAATCGGACAATTCTTACAAAAATGAACGCCTATTAAATATGACTTGCATTGTATAGTGTACCAGGGATAATGTAACCTAACATAACCTGAACCAACCTAACCTAAACAAACCTAGCCTAACCTAATCTATTCTAACTTAATCTAACCTACATAACCTAACCTGAATTAACCTAACTTAAATCTATCCTAAACTAACCTAATCTAACCTAATCTAACCTAATATAACCTAAACTAACCTAACCTGAGCTAAACTAACCTAAACTAACCTAACCACACCTCACCTCATTTAACCTAAGCGCACGCAACCACACTAACCCTATGTCAGTCAAATGTGTAGAATTTTAAATGACAAGTTTAAAAAACAATCTGACTTTTCTAGCCTAACGTAGCCCTATGTCATTGAAGTGTCTAGAATTTCAAAATGCATAAATACTACGACGTAAGAGAGATCGTTAGCGAAGATTCCAAGTGGGAAAAGCAATTAAAAGTGATGGGTAGAGTGCTTTTCATGATATGGGTGTTGGAGTGCATATACAGTGAAGAAATACCGGTAAAATGCGTTTGTCGTCGTAGCGCCTTAAGTTGTGAAGTAAGGGGGAGAAAAGGAACAAACGTTGCAAGTTTCAACATTCTAGCACACTCTAGCACAACATTCCGTCTGACGCCCAGTTGCACTATCTGCACGTCTATGTAACTTAAAAGCGGGCTTGCCGGTAACGTTCTATAGGTAATTCGCTCACCCGGTATAATAGAGTAGGCAACGGGTACTCTTACGGTCAATAATGAAAGCCGAAAATAAGAAAAGACAGTTTTTTTAAAAAGTTCTTTGTAAATTCAGTAGCGTGTACTGTACTGTATTGTACTTTAACATTACAGTGGTAGGCCTATGTTTGAAAAATTGTTTATTTTAAAATAAGTTGCTCTTTTAACGTGTTGTACAATACCAAATTACAATATGTCAATCACTGTTTCTAGCCTAATCGAATTTTCGTTTAACCAAATCACTCTTGGACACATCAGATTTAGTTAAATGAAACTCAAGTGAACATAAGCAATTTCCTATAAACTAATATCATCACTGCAAATCTTCAGTTTTTCTTAAAATAAAAACGTTACACGAAATATATAAACCTACTCCCTCGGCTGGAATAAACAAAAACAAATGAAAGCGCATTTCCCATTCACCAAAAACGTTTTAACAAATGACGATCAGATTCCGTTTCTGATAGGTACTTTCCTAAAATCCCAATAGGCAAATTGATTTCAGGTTTCGCAAGAAACTTACATTTTCCTTGCCAAATATCTTTCCAAGCCTGCAGTTAAAAATATCATTTCATACTCATAAAACACCAAAATAACTCTAGCCCATACATATTTATCTGAATTTTTATATTAGCAGCTGGAAATTGACCTTTAATAAGGAATAACAGGGAAGCGACACCATCATTAATCGAGAACCACCACGGTACTTCGAAGGACGGCCGAAAACTGGGAAATCTCAGTCAAGGTGGACATGCAGTTTCTGACGTAAACTCGGAACCTTCTGAATGTGAAGCAAACTCACGCGCATGAAACACCAACTTTCTCAATTAATAAAATAGGAGTATTTTAGACAATTTAAATAGCAGATTTTCCCAAATTATTAGTTCTACCACAATGCTCAGAGAGCACATCCAGTAAAGGTAGTACATATTTTCTCCAATTTCCCAACATTATTTCTTTTCGTCTCTGAGTCTATCTTCACACTTATATCTGGAAGGAAAATACTGGACATTGTAGGACATAAAGAGGATGTCCGAGGCATATCCGGGATGGATATAATTTGAACGTTCTGTTTCGGATGTCCAGCGGACATCCCATGGATGTCCCATGATATCCCGGATCTCTTCGGACATTCGGGACGTATTTTATACATCCGACGGACGTCCGGTGATGTGTGGGTTGATGGGATCACCATTCCAGTCTTTGATTTTGTTACTTTGAAATTTTTATACACTGCCCTACCATGAAAATTTCACGCCACCATTTTGGTAATTATCCCTTTTCTAGTTTGTGTTTATATTTAGTGAAACAAACATAATCTCCTGGCTGCAACGTACATTTGGGTTTTACATTAGTTTTGTTACCATATAGTGTGTGCCATACCTGGTTGACATTGGAATAATTTACATAAGCAGGTGCCTTCTTACTGGTGGAATGTGTTGTGTGATTATAACTATGGACGAGATCATCTAACGCTAATGTAACGATATGTATTTTCATCCGTAAAGTACTTGTACATTTTTCTTCAATCTACGTATAATTTTTTCTACCAGAGCCGCCTTTATTTCCTAAGGAACACTATAATGATTTACACGACATTTTTCAAAAACACGTTGGACATGACGGTTATACAGCTCGGTTCCTAAATCAGTTTGGATATTGACTATTGGTATTTTAATCGATGTTAGCATGGTTTCAATCGCCTGTGCTATAACAGGACCTGTTTTGTTTAGATAAGAATACAAGTCGCATACCATGAAAACACATCGATCGAACATAAAATGTATCTGTACCTATGATTATACTTGGCCAAATTTTGCATATCGGCTAAATCCATTTGTAAGAGTTCGTTTGGACCACTTACATAGTACTGCTTACGGGGAAAATTTTTACGTAGAGGTGAATGTAATTTATATGCATCTTGTGAAGCTAACCAATTTCGAATTTATTTGTTGATAATTTGGTTTTCGGCAACTACTCCCACAGCAACAGAGATTTTCCCTTTTATATCTTCATGAACGTTACTCTAGCCTCCATACCTATATACATATTTAAATGGATCATACATATTTACACATCACGATATCCGTATGGAAGAGTCATGTAGTATGTTGTTCTTAGATAATGTATGATTCGTCGACGTTTGTTATTTGTCATCCTATGTGTTTTTGTTTCTCGACGAGACACGAAAACGAACCCCGGCTTTCGACAGATATTGTTTGGGGAAAATACAAATTTCTCCTCTGTTTTCCCGGTAACCAAATCGTAAAAGTGATCAAAATTAATTTGTTTTCTTGCGCGGTAATTGATTGTAACTCCACGAATATTCATAACATCTACTTTAGCCGTACTATTTTCAAGATTTCTATATGCATAATTTTTAGGACCCAAGCCAATAAACATAATGATTTCCCAAACTGGTTCAATTTCATCTGTTAATTGCCCAAAACAATTTCCTAAGTAAAGCGGGAATTCATCATACTTCTTTTGGCAAAACATGATTGAATCCTTGTCTACGTAATGTACTTTATCATAGGCCACTTTTTCAATTATTTTGTATAACCGAAGTCGAGCCCATGAAGATATAAATGCAGCAAGACAGATATTTGGAAAAGGGAGCGGCCTATTTTCTTTTTCAACATCACGCTACGTCACAATGAGATGGCAAACTCCGACCGGAAAAGCGGTTGCCACTTCATACTGAGGGGACAGTAGGAGACCCAGGAACGTTTGACTGTCCGCCCAAACAGTGCTTTGAGGGAGATCGGATCTTTGATCCCATTTTCCAAATAACGATTTTAAAATGATTTTAGAAATATACCGAAAACAAGGATAGTGTTTAATGTTTTCATATGTCATCCTGATATGCTCTTTTCCCTCGAAGTTGCGTATATACTCATGCTTTGCTTCTTTGGTTTGACACTATGCAGGGACACCACTTGCTTCTTGTTTCATGGTGAGGAAACTTCCGACGTACTTTTGATACACACCTTTTCTCATTTCAAATTCCCATACTTCGTGGATTTTATCCATTTTTATACCCACGTTTGATCGCTTCATGTAACTCTGGCGCGCGGAACGTACTCCTAAACTTCCGTTGTTTCGAATCATGCTCATTTTCCACGATATTTCGGTCATCCATACAGGTACAAAATGAAACAAACATTAATCGCGAGTGACAATTGTATGGAAGAAGTGGGGATTTCAAGGATGTTGGGGGTTCTACCGTACAGTCTACAAGACCCTGATTTTTTAAATATCATCATTAGGGAAATTGGCCTTGTACAGCATTGGCATACCTATTGGAAACGGTTTTTGTGCCATTAGCCAAGGGTAAAGTGAAGTCATATAATAATACGAATTTTTTTCATCTTTTTACTACATTTATACAAGGCCCTGAAACATTCCGTTCTACCGCCTTTGAAACCGTTCGTTGGACTAAGACCTGCATCCCGGGGGAACAGTGAGTCGTTAAATAGTATTGATGTTTTGATTTCTTGTAACATATTCGTCCCACTGACATTCTCACATGACAATGACTTTTTTCTTCATTTGTCTCTGTAAATATTCGATCTTGTCCATTTTAGGTCTGCACTTGTTTTGTAAGGAATCCCCGCTTTCAATAGCTTTATGTATAACCTAAGGGTAACACTTTGGGAACCCGTCTTAGTAACAACCTTCGAATTCCATCACAGTATCTGAGGCAGATTCCTCATAGCCATCTACCTTGAAGCGACCTACCTTGTATTATAATTCCTTTGTCGCATGTCGGATTTCTGTTCCACTGTAAAGCTTTTAGCTTTGGCGATCTCTATGCTCAAATTCGAGTGGAGGGATATAGCCTATTGTTTTTTGGGTAAATAAAGTGTTCGAAATACGCGTATTGACAAAGTTGCTGTGGTGGAAGAAATTAAGAAGCACTGAATCCCACCTGTTCGCTCGTCAATAATATTAAAAATTTCACTATTGCACTCGCTAAAATTTCATCATCGTTCTTACAGTACTCTAATAATTCTTTCTGCGTATTAAATTTATATTTTGCCTCAGCACATTCTTGGTGCCATTGTTTAAGAGCTTTATACTCTTATTTGTTTCGGCTCTTTGCATCAAAATAGTCAAACCTTGGAATAAGATCATCATAAATTTGATTCTCAGGAGTATTAAATAGGGAAATTCGCTTTTCTTTATATTATTCCCCAACCCTAAAGTTTTGGGCAGTTTCGCTAATTTAACATACATGCAGAAAAAGGTGTCTCGAAAAATAACTTTCTTACTAACCAAGGTCATTTCAACAATCTTTTGGCCTTAAGAAATCATGGTCAACTCTGCTGAATCGTTGGTCCATAAGTATTTTTTGCCGCCAAAAGCATATCGTAGTGCGACCCGTTATGAGAAAGCACCACAGTCTTCTCAAAGGGAGGACGTTCCACATGTGCATGGTTTCCAGACTGTTTCAAAGTTTTAAATGTGAAATCACGTTTCCCCCATTTTCCGTGTTCCCACAAACCATGCACATAGCTCCAGATGCTTTATCTTCACATTCATTGCATCTAGCCTTGGTACATACGAGGTTTACCACGTGTTCTCGTTCGCCCTTCATGTTGGGACATAGCAACATCGTTTCAACATCGAAGACAATACACAGGTATTGGTCGTAGTGTTCAGGTTTAACTTTTTGTACAAAACATTGGTGCTCTCGCATTACATACTTTTCACAATGTTTGCAGTAGTGCTCGCCACTTTCGTGTGGCTGTTTTTTGTTTTTCCTTTCACGCATTTCACCGATGACACGACAATTCAGACATTGCTTTATATATGGCATACACTCTTAACGCGATTTGGTATAATTTGATGGTTTCGAAAACATTGGTGTGAAGGAAATACTCTGTAACATTCGAAGCAAGTAAATCATCCTTTTCCTTCGTCGGGGACGATGTGACTACGTTTACAATATAAACATTTGAATTTACTTTCATGGGTGCCTTTATAACCGTTATAACCCACCAAGCACATTTCACAAAACCCCTACACTCTCAAATAGAATCAAATATTAGCAACTATACTATAATGCTCATTATCGTAGTGAGTATATAGCTGTTTTGGCGCTTAGGGACCTGCAAATCGAATGTGTGCTTTTATTGTCAGAGGATTTCTTTGGTACACTGCAATTCTGTACGTTGGAAGTAAATGCTGCTGGAAGCGTTTAATTTCATCGAGAGTACATCCCCACAACCTCCCAACGTCAACCCCGGCTTACACACACAGATCTTTGACCTAATTGATCGAGGCTTTGGGACACTTTTTAAATCTTCAAGGTCGCGAACTTTATACTTTTCTCCCTCAGCTTTGGCTCTTGCTAAGACCAAGCTCTAAGGAAGAGAATAGACATCGGTTTTAGGCGAAATAATGTATTTCTCGAGGAAGGCTGTTCCTTCAATTATCTTTTGAATACGCTTGCTGTATTCTTAACGTTTGGGTTTTTCTTTCTTCCTTTGAGTGGATCAAAAAAATGTAATTTTATACTCAGCTGAAATGTTATACTAAAATAAATGTTTTATTACTTTGAATTACAGTATTGGGCGTAAAATTACATCTTGCGTCAACTCATCCCGTTTTCTCCAATGGTATGTGAACCGTGGAATTGGTGCTATCAATGGTTAAACCGATGCACGCCTCTAGATGAACAAAATGACGTTTGTGTCAAATGAATACGCTGCGTACCTTTCCCTGGCGCCATCTCTTAGGTAAACCGGAAACTACTTATGCATACACCTGGTATTTGCTGAGTATTTTCCCTGATGAGTATATTTACCATGAAATTATTTTAAAGGATTTTTGAAAGGGGGCTATAGCCACCAAAACAGACACTGGCTCATGCAATTAACACCAGAGCATTAATTCTGTGACTTTCCGATTAATTTAGCGCTCATTGGCATTCCGCCTACCCCAATTGGAATATTTGTAACGCTCCACTAACTTTTATTACACCGTTTGTGCTCCAAAGGAGGTGCGTTGCGAAAATAACATTCAGGATTTTAAAAAATTCATGTATTTTCTACAGTAACTTCAAATTTAACATTAATTTTCAAAAATCTTCTGCCAGTACCGTATGTCTCTGTAAGGGCATTTACCATGGAGTTCTTTTTAAGTGAGTTTTGGAAGGAGGGTGCAGCCCCAACTCAGTCGCTGGCATATGCAAGTATCAGATCGTTAATTATGTGAGCGTTTTGATTAATCTGATTGGCGTTACTAAAATATTTTTTTAACATTCCACTCTCTTCGTTATATCCCCGTTGCCCCACTAAGACAATGTGTTAAAAATACATTACAAATTTGAAAAAAATCAGTCATATTTCTAGAAGAAATGTAAAAAACTTATTAAATAAAACAGAAAATTTGGTCCATATTTAATTAGACTGAAAGTGGATCATCGACGTTTAATGTTTGTTTTGTATCTATCATTCGATGCTAAACGATTACTCCAGTGTCGTAACGTAGAGCTCAATGACCAAGAGTAACACTATTTTATAATGTAAAAATATCTTACGATAAAAAATATCCCTTAAAACGACTTGAGGACAGAAGAATAAAATGTTCAATTACTTACTCCTCCTTACTTCTAGGTGGAGCTTCAGATATTCCATATGATTTTTCTTTTCTTGTTTCCAACCATACACACACAGCCGTATTCAAAATTTTCAAATACGATTTTTAGTGACTACCGCTATACTACCAAGTGACTAACAACGGATTAGCATTGTCAGTCACTCGTTAGTACAGCGAAAGCCACTCCAAAAAACCTTTCTAAATACGGCTGAAAATTTAATCATGTTTACGATGTATTAACATTGGCGTAACTAGTGTGGAATCAGGTGGGTTAGGCCCCCTTCAGAATTAATGCTTCCCTTAGAGCTGATTACCCGTTCTCTGACTTTAAAAATGATATGTATATATAAAAATAATTACAACGTCAGCTCATACGTCTGACGTGAGACAATCTGTGCTGGAAATGTTGATGCTGAAAGAGTTTTTGATTCACATTTCCCTTGAAATTTTTTTTATATTAAATCAACACATTTCTTACTTAATTCTGAACCTATTTATATAATGTTTTCATAAACTGTTTCAGTTCAATTCTGGTTACCACTTAATGTTGTCTAGCCCTGTTTTCGGGTTCATTCTATCTATTCTCCATGCAATTTAAATGAGACCTCTGACGTAGAGTCTTCGAAGTGTAAGGTGTGTTCCATACAATCCACTGCGGAACTGTTTCTACACACTGGCTCGAGTCATTGTCTTGTTGGAAATAAAAATATATTTCATATTTCCTAAGCCCAATTTCTTTGGACTTTCTGTATGATTTCGTGCAAAATACAGCCTATTTACATTTTACAGTATATGCAAATGTATCCAATGTGTATTTTATCAATAAAAGTTCCATATCGTTAAATTTCTGGACTTCGTACTTTTGGAAAGACAAGCATGTTGCTTCCATTGTATATGAAGTGTGTTGCTGTATATAATATGTGTAGACTGTAGACGTGAACTTGTACCATGAAATGCTTTCATTGAAGTTTTTTCTCCATATCTACCATTTTCCTTTTAGCTAATTGATAACTACCATGGATTGTATTGATAATCTAGTGATGTGAGAAATTCGCAGTCATTGCTTAGCGCTAGATTTACGATAGATTCAAACAACATGAAAGAAAATAACATTCATAAGCATTCATAGTCGTGTGGTCTGAGCGTTTCCAAAGTCGCGGGTTGGAATCCCGCTTAGAGCAAGGATGTTTGTGAAAATTTTAACAAGCATTGAATTCATTTAATTGTGAAGGGCGAATTCGAAAGGTACTAAAATGGCTTATACAAAACAAAGTTTGCCTATATTTCAAATATTAGAAGTCTTCCAGGAAAATGTAAAAAACGGTGTCAGTAGCAGTCCGATTATTTCTGTTTCTTCGTACAAGTGACCTTAGGATATTAAAAAATACACATTGAAAGCATATGAAGGGGCAAAAGTAAGGAGAAGTAATAAATCATCCTTCCTTACTTCAAGACAGATCTTCTAAAATTTCATCGGATTTTTATTTCTTTTCTTAAAAAAATGTGAATTTGAATCGTAAGTGGAAATATAGTAAACAACGTTGAAATATAGGATACTTAAACCAGATTTATTATCGAATCAATAATATTAATTCTCAGAATACCACCATCTTAAACGAGATTTCTAAAAAAATCTATCATTTATATCACATCGTGTGAGATAAATAAAAATGGCATGTCACTTAAAACTCTTATACTTGCCAAGCAAAATGTCTATAAAAATACTTTATTGTAGCTAGATGTAACTCTTTTTATTATTGATAAATGTTAATTCGAGGTTGTGTTGTTTCTCTCTGAGCAAAGTGCCCTATTTATATTATTTTAAATTTCTTTCTGAGCTACAGCAGCAACTATGACCTAAACCCGTGACTCGGAGGAATCATTCTTCCAGTAAACGGATGGGAAGAGAACGGCCAGGGTCTCACTTGAGGTACCAACTTGATAATCGTTTTATAAATCTGGGGAAAGACATGCGACAGTCAGGACAGCTGTATATTTCTTTGAATCTGCGCTACATATCTTTCAGACGTATTGCATTTCCATTATTACATTATTCACTTGAGTATGAAGATGATATAGTGTGTGAATACTTTAAACTAAAGTGTTTTTTACATTCCGTTTTGAAATTCGTGGTCAATATGTACTGTACAGTTACTGTAAACATTTTTAACATTACAAATCCTATGTATTTCAGGTGTTGTGTTAAGTGGATTATAAGTAGATTGAAAAGAACTTTAAACAAAGCAAAAAAAGTTTCACCAGGCAAAGGCAAGATGACAAAAGCAAATTTGATCTTCAGAGAGCAAGGATTTGCTGTTTAGAACAAGGAACATCATCATGTGCAGAATTAACTAAGAAAGTATTATCACGTGTATTAAAATATTTCCCATGATTTTCCATTTTTCTGACAATCAATGAAATACAGTCCATATACATTATAACTTTATCTATGTGTAATTACGTTTTTGGTTTACATATATTGAAGAACTCAATTTACGTATCTTGTTAAATACATTTTTCAATCAATGATCAAGATGATGGTCGTTTTAAAACAAAAAATGTATGTGCTTGAAAATAATAAAATGTTTAATCAAAGTTTAATTATTGAACTTTTATGTTAGTTACGATTTGACCACTTATTCGTTATAGTTCTTTGAGAATATGATGTGTTAAGGACTATGTGGTGAAAGGCACGTTTCACGATCCATCTTATATAAAATTATATTTTGAATCTTCTGTTTGTTTCTCCCAAGATAGCGGGGGAAAGTTGATATTGAAACTATGTAGAACGATTATTCTGCCTATAATATACTTTGTTTATATCAGGAGGAATGTTGCAAGCATAGTTGAGGAATATATGGAAAGTTAATGAAGCATTCCTGAAATGTGCTGTGAGGATTTTGTTGTTAATGTATAATAAATTAGCTGCACTTTTTAGTTGTATATATCTAGTGTCACCCCATTAGGTAAATAGTAACGCTCACTGTATTATATTCAATACCCAGGATTTTGTGTAAAATAAATTTACCAAAGTGCACGCATATTATGTGCATTACTGTACTTACTTGTTGTACTATATGTTGTCCTTATGCACTTGTCGGGGTAATTTCTGTCGTTGGAGAGCACACTTCCAAGAAGAATTATGAGGCGAATACAGAAGTTATTCATAGCCACGGTAATAGCGTGGTATTCGCCTCATGAGACAGAGAAAAGCACTGAAAACCTCAGGTAAAATGGCGGGAATAAGCAGTTGTCATACAATTGGTAGACATTCGTTAGTGCGTGTAGCGATGCATTCCTCTTAATTTTTGCCCATTTTTCAAACTTTTGAATACTCACTTAACAATATTTTAGTATACTAAAAATTCACACTCGAGTAGTCTGTGCATACGCATCCTCATCACTTACTATGATAAACTATAGTAAGTGATGATGAGGATGCGTACACACAGACTACTCGAGTGTGAATTTTTAGTATACTAAAATACTGGCAGGTGTGTATTCAAAAGTTCGAAAAATTGCCCAAAATTAATAGGAATGCCACGCTACACGCACTAACGAATGTATGACAAATATCTAACTAGACATGTCTTATACATGTGGCATACGTATAAGGGTAGGCCATATAAACCTGGAGTATACGTCTAGTATATGTATTCTAGCTTAATTTGTCATATATATTAGATGTATAGAACGTCTAAATCAATTAATGAATGTCTACCAAATGTATAACAAGTATCTAACTAGACATGCATTATACGTGTGGCATACGTATAAGGGTAGGACATATAAACGTGAAATATACGTCTAGTATATGTATTCTAGCTTAACATTACATATCTATTAGATGTATTGAATTTCTAAATCATATCTGTATTATACGTAAATTACACGTGTTTGTGCTATGTGGGAGCAGCTTCCGGTTTAATCTCCCATAAAACATCTGAAGTTGTTACTACCCTTTGTGAGTTCTCGAAGAACACACAATACACTTTTCTGTACCTCCAAGCTATCGTGCAAACGTTTCTTCGGATTGTGAAATGAGAATGATTAAACTGTTCTTCCAACTCTACAAGTTTTATTCTCTGATTAGCTCGCAAAGTCTCCTCACTTGCAAGAAAAATATATTCTGATATACAAGGGCATATCGTGCTGCTTTGTTCATCTCTCACAGTCGGGCGATTATTACTGAATCTCGTCACGTAATTATTGCTGAAAACTAAAATTACTGATATCTGGTAGGGAAGATCTTAACTTCATGTTAGGCAAGAAACAACTCAATATCTGGAATTCAAAATTAAATATTAACTAGGGAACCTTACTTTTGGGACTATCCTAAAATGTACAGACATAGTGTAATAAGTAGCCATGAAAAAGTGCTTCAGATCGATCCTACGGAGTGCATATGAGAACCCAAAATTCATTTGGTAGTTATACAATCAATTATGCCAATTCAGTGCTCGGGGAGTTTGGGTGCGGTACGTTGAAATATATAGAAACCTGTACTGAAGAAATATACATATACATATTTAATCTGCCGAAAGGAATTAGATACACAAGAAGTGCTGGAGAGAGTTTGTGGGTTTGAGGTAGTTGGGGGATGGGAAACTATGCAATATAAGACCAAGATTTGTATAAAGAGGTAGAGAATATTTTGGATAATGGTAAATGGCATAAACATCTAATGTCATGTTTCAATGCAAAATGGGGACTAAGCCGAACAGTGACACGAAGGCGGTAAAGATTGATTTGGCAAAAAAGAAGAAGAAAGTGAAACAGACTAATGGAGTTTTAGAACATAACAAACTATTGTTTTCGAATACACACGTTAATACTCCTTAGAGTATGTGAAGATGGGAATGCCCAAATGGAGCATAAAACAAAATAGATTACATTCTATCAAATTCAAGGAAAGTTGCTCTATACTTGTATATTCTGAACTGTTTCGAAATCTCGAGTGTTCGTAGGAGAAGGAGATGCAAGTTTGAAGTAAATACTAGATTAGAAAAGAAGGTGATCAGAGGGAAGCCGTCGCTTTTAGATTAAAAAAAATAGTAGAAAGCAGGCAGAAATGCAATACAGAATTAAGCATCACAATCAAAGCACCAGAAGAGATAGAAGATTAAGAAGGTATCCATTACAGAAATAGAGTACAGACTGGGAAAATAAGAGAGAGAAAAAGAAAATCAGGCTTGAAAACAAGAGTAAAATCTCAGAAGAAACTAAACTGTTAATGAATAATAGAAGGGAAATGAAAAAGAAGTACCATAACGATGATTGCATACATACAAATAAATAAAATCTTAAGGAAAATAAACGAAAATACAACACAGATGTTATTACAAAAGTAGTCACTGAAAGCAAAGCTTGACAAAAATTAAACAACAGTTCCAGAGCTTGAAAAATAACAAACGAAGGCTGTCGAAAAAAAGAGAACGCTAGTTTCTAGTGAGTTTCTGCAGTATAACTCATTCTATTGGTAAAATTTGGAACTACGAAACTCTCAAAGAACGAAGAGTTAAAATTAATAAATGAAAATACGAGACGATATTACATATTTGGTGAGCCGTTTAAACAATAAGCTATAAATGAATTAAAACTTCGCTTTCTCAATAAACATGCGTTGTGAAATTCCTTGTTATCTCCCAATACCCTTCAAACAACGGTAGTTGAGGGACCTGATAGAACGGTAGCCAGAAATTATTAAATAGATATGTGAAAAACTCTAAACATTTTAGAACTACTCCGATGAAGAACTAGGATTTTAGAAGAGAAATGAAAATGATGTAGAAGTTCCAGATACGATGAAATATTATTTTCTGTTTACTTTCATATTACTGTACAAATTGTTTTCAACTAGATTCGAAGTGACTGTAGAGGTCGGAAACAGCAGAACTGTGTTATTTGACCATCCGAGGAATATTATTACTATAATTTCCAGGAATCAGACAAGTCGCACACACTGTTATCCCTCCGTGCACTAAGGTGGGCTAGAAATGTCCACATTTTTGTTTTTATATAACGACTTGTAAGCTTTTTTTTAGCATCATATCATAATTCAGGTTTTGTGTCAAGAATAATGTAAATTTTATTTTTTTGTCTGTCAATATTTTTAATTTCTAAAATATAACACTTTTCTTTACAAAGTTTTCGTGGTGGACACAAAGTGCCCTCCCTCGCTGTAACGTGTCACCATGAAGTTATTTCCCGTTAAAGTTGATGATTCTGACACTAGGCGTCGCTACTATAGTAGGAAGGATGCAACCTAACAGGAAGCACATTCCAGAAGAACTGAAGTCCACTAAGACAGAGAATGACACTCTAATATATTTGCATTTGCGGATTCTGCTTCTGGTAATCTACCAGCCAGTCTTGCGTAGTATATTGTTCAAGAGAGAGAGAAAGAAAAAAAAGAAAGTACTAGTCATGCTCTCAACACATCATACTGGTACAAAATGCAATGAAACTGTTAAAATCACATCTGATACTATATTGTTTTATAACTGAGCTAACGTAGGAGTCGACTCAGTTGACCAAATAGTCTGAAAGTATGCCACCAAGAGGAAATCTCGAAGATGGCCATTATATGTGTTTTTCCCCTTGTTAGCCCAGTAAATGAAGGACCAAAAATGGTGTCGAGCTGAAATAATTTATAAAAAGCTAATTTTTTCAGGATTTGCTCTTTGTAGCCTCCCAAATGAAATCCCAAAAGTCCCCTAAAATCCCATGTTCGCTTCACCCCCAAAATGGCGGACAAAGATGGCGGCCGGGCTCGCAACATATACGCTAGTGGAATTTATTCAAATGTCTGTAAGTCAGTCCCTAATTGACCTAGACAGTTGAAACAAGAATCAAAAAACGCAGAATAGAACACAGCCTCAGTGTATGTATGTTTAAGGCCCATTCCACCAAGCCTCGTCTGAGCTTGGAAGGGGGGGGGGGGCGGACAAAATGACAAATTCACACATTTTCATGAAAAACACCTAGCGAAACGCCACCTCTGTGGTACCCCAGGACTAAATGAAACAAACTGTTTCTGGCTGTTTTCATCACAAGAACACAAAATGTATACGTTGCAGTTTGTCAGTTGGTATAGCCTTTACAGTATATATAGTATATAGCCTATAAAGTATATTCCTTTACATTAAACACATACAAAGACAGTGGTTTTTTAAAGCAGTGTTTGGCAGTTTTGTTTGAAATTAATTGGCAACACTGTTGTTTACTTCCGTCCCAGAGGCTTTCTTAGAGTCATTGCTGTGTTTTCGGTTCGCGAGTGATTCTGTCCCCCGCCGGGATCTGTGTAGTTGTCGTACAGTGTTCAAACTGATATCACATAAAACAATAACAGACTCGCATATAAACATACTAATTATTTCGCTTACGTTATATTTGTTCTCGCGTGCGTGTGTGTCCGCGTGCCTACGTATACAAGTATGTTTCCGCAATTGTGTTTGTTTGTGTTGTGATCTATGGACCTAACAATGGAAGTAGAACTGGATATCTGTGTTATTTGCAACACACCACTGAGCGCTGGGAAAACTGTTAATGTAACTACGCGAGGGTTGCTTGCTCTGGTAAGTGCAAGTATTTCTCGGGGTGATGGGCTAGATACACATTTTAAAGATGTAAGCAGTGTTTGCGTACATGTTGAATGTCGTAAGAACTACACTCGGGCCTCTACTATTAAAAAGGATATTAAGAAAACACTTCCGGTAGATGAAACGGCCACCCCCAGCCATCAAGGGTTTCACCACGCACTACGGCACCACCTTTTGATTTTAAAAGGGATTGCTTATTGTGCTCAAAAGAGGCGTCATTTAAAACAGAATCGAAAAAGCATCAGAAATATCGAAGATCAATTCATGAAGTTACTACGCTTAGCATTAAGGGGTCTATAGTTGATCAAGCAGAAAAACGTAAAGATGAATGGGGTAGGTTAGTGCTTGTTAGAGTGAACAGTGTAGTGGACTTAGTGGCAGCAGAAGCAAAGTACCACAGAGATTGTTTCGCTTCATTCTTTAACCCTGTAACATCTGAAATAAGCGTGAAGACCAATTGAGGATAGAAAGCGAAAGGCTTTTGACAAACTTTGTACTTTTGTAGATGAAGAAGATGAATGTCAATTTTCAATGAGCCAGTTGTATGAACGAATGATATTTTATTTGGACGGCGCTGAAGGATATACATCTAATCAAGTAAAAAATCATCTGCAACAGAGGTACGGGGACAGACTGGTAATAACAGAGGGATGTTTGGGCTATGGAAGAGATCCTGTACTTACTTTTAAAAGTGCAACAAAGAAGCTATTACATGATGCCTGGTACAAAAAGAGAGAAGTAAATGAGCAAAATGAGAGAGAACGTATTGTTACAATGGCTGCAAAAATAATTAGAGAAGATATTCAATCTAAAATCTATAACACTACTTGCTATCCTGCAACGGAGCACATGTTTCATCATGAGGACGATCTCATTCCAGAGTCTTTGAAATTATTTGTTCAGGCAAAAAGGTGACATCAAGCAAAAAAGGTGATCCGAATGTGCTGTATCGAAAACGTCTCATGATCTACTATTCTATTATTTCAATGTGTCGACACCGTACTTTTATATCACCAACCCAACTAGCAGTTGGAGTTTGCTGTTTGCGACATTATGGATCTCGACAATTGATCGACATCCTTCATAGTCTTGGGATGTCGACCAGTTACAGCGAAGTAAGAAGATATGAATATTCTAGAATGTGTTCGAATATTCCAACAGAACCTCAATATTCAGAAAATTTGATCCAGTTCGTGTTTGATAACGCAGATATCAACACGAGAACATTAGATGGTCATGGTACTTTTCACAGTATGGGTGGGATAAGAATATCTACACCACCGGAGAAAATCTGCGAAGATACGCGTGTAGAACTTCTTGTGCTAGAAGGAATATAACATTTTACAAAAGACCAACCAACAGTGGACTCTTAAATATGGGAATAAAGAGCCTGATGCCAGCAGAGGATATGACAGTACCTAATCTCCATCACGCTGTCTTTACAGATAATGTTTGGTTGATGATGCATCTCACGAAAAGTTCACCTAAACCATCTTGGAATGGCCTCATGCACGCTATCACTCAATATGATAACCCACAGTTTAATATGAGCAGCGCAACTGAGGTCCCTTTCTTCAATATGGCAGCATCAAACCTCAGTACAATTTATACTTCTCTTCTCTTCGCATGCGAGGAAAGTAAGAAAATGGGACAGGATTCCTGCATTGTTACATTTGACCAGCCTCTTTATGGGAAGGCTGTAGGAATTCTCGCATCAGCTGACCCAGACAGTGATTTAGCTAAAGTAGTAGTCAAACTGGGAGGTTTTCAATTATTAATGTCATATTTAGGTACAATTGGGCACATTATGTCAGGTAGTGGGCTTGAAGAACTTTGGGCTTTATTGTATGCGCAAAATAATGTTGTGCACATGTTCAGTGGAACTGCATACGCAAGAGCATTGAGAGCACATTTTCTGACATACATAGCCGTCTACCAGCAACTTTGGAAGTATTGTTACTTAGGCGATGAGGATAAGGAGAGTAGAATACGTTCCAGTTGTGATGATTTAATATCAGGGATTAAAACTTTAAATGACCTGAAGGATCATCCTGACATGAAATAACTAATAGCAGCTCTAGCCGAGGTAAAGACACAAATGAAGGATAAAGGCCGAACAGCAAAATTGTGGCTGCAATACCTGGAACAAGTACAAATGATAATGCTTTATATTCGAGCTGAACGTACTGGAGACTGAGACCTTTATGTTTGTACACTTAAATGCATGCTCCCCTACTTTCACGCAGCTGGACATCTGAATTACGCGAAATCTATTCAATTTATCTGTAACAGATGGAAGAATTGAAAATTAAAATGAAACCAGAAGAATTTGCGAAACTTTTTCACAACGGATATTTTACCGTTCGGAGGAAAGACTGTTATTGGAGTGGAACTGCAGCTGATATGATAATTGAGCAAAGTCTGATGAGAGCGATGAAAGTTTCAGGAGGTTTGAGTCATGACCGAGGTATTACGGATTCCACATTAGCTCGTTTGGTTTTGTCATTTCATATAACCATGGAGGTAAGTGAAGCCTTAGAACAATTCTGTGTAAAACTTTTATCATCATCGGAACAGTATGTAGAACTTAGACCTTCCCGCCAATCTAGAGATGATGAAGACATCAAAAAGCTTTCTGATTGGCTCACTCTTCACAACCCCTTTGAACTCAACCAAAAAGAGCACCTCATAAATATTGCAACAGGGTTAGTAGCTGACTTCAAAGTGAATTGTGAGAGAGCGGTAGAGATTGGGTCGAAATCATTGTCTGAAATGATGGATAAAACATTTGGAAATATAGTTTTGAAGAGAAAAGATAAAGTCGTGCCAATATCTGCAACACACAATTCAATTAATATTAGAAAGGAATCTATTAGCATTAATCCAATTCAGCTTTTCAGTCGGATTGCTGCTGTGCTGCAGTCACATGAGGAATTGCCGGAATATTTTAAATATGAACTCGCGCCTTATCCTCCATCTTTATTTGATGACATATCTATGCGAAAAACCAGAAAATCTGTAATTATGGATATTATAGAGGCTATCGAACCCTGTGTGCAGCCTCCATCAGAATAAAGATACATTGTAGATGGTGGCTTCCTACTTCATGCTGTTATTTGGTCTGGTGTTGACACATATGCAGAAATTTGTAAACAATACGTACAATATATACAGAATCATTTTTCGCCCTGTGAAGCAGTAGGTTTTGATGGATATGCGACTGGCAATACCAAAGATGTTGAACGGCAGATAAGAATGATGTCAAAGATGTTGAACGGCAGATAAGAATGATGTCAAAGATGTCTGCTACAATTGCATTTGAGGAATATATGAAGGTAACAACTGATCAAGCACACTTTTTACGTAACTCTGAAAACAAGGCTCGCTTGATTGACATCCTAAAGACTCAATTTCACTCTGCTGGTATTACAGTGTACCAAGCTGAAGGAGACGCAGATGCTCTAATTGCTGCTACTGCCATTAGTATTGGGAATAAAAATATTTCTGTTGCTGTTGTAGGAAGTGACTCTGACTTGCTCCCGATTTTAATTTCTCGTGGACATCCACACACTACAATATATTTCATGAAGCCACAAACTAACAAAAATGAAGGCAAATGCTTCCACATTTGCAATATCCAGAGAAACCTAGAATCACTGAAAGACAGTTTTTTGTTCTTCCATGCCGTCACAGGATGTGACACAACTTCTGCTATATTCAACAAAGGAAAACAGAGCGCATTCAAAATTCTTCAGGAGGACCAAAAACTCTCCAAAGCAGTTACAGCGTTCAACAACTCTGATCTAGATCCCAAAACAATAATTGAGGTAGGAGAAAGATTTCTTGTGAGGTTATATGGAGGAAAGAACAATGTTTCTTTAGATGAGCTCAGATATAATTTGTACAATAAAACAGTAGCTAGGAAACTATCTTCATCATTCAATTTAGCAACGTTACCTCCAACACGTGCAGCTGCTTCCCAACACTGTCTTCGTGTTTACCTTCAAGTACAGCAATGGTTAGGGAATAATTTAGAACCAACAGAATAGGGGTGGCACTCAAGGGAAGGTAAATTGTTTCCAGTGACAACAAACTTACCGGCTGTTCCTGAAAACCTGCTCAACCTGATATCGTGCCAGTGCAAGATGACAACACAGATAAAGACTGTGGCGATAAATGCGAATGAAGAAAGGTCGGACTCGTGTGTTCCAAATTTTGTTACTACTGTGAAGGAAATTGTTGTTCCAACATGCCAGTGCTGATGATTCTGAAGATGATGACGCCTTTTTTTAATAGAAGTAGGAAGTAGGAGGCGAATCATTCTCAAGGTTATTACAGGTAAGTTTAATAATTTTACTATCAACATTCTTCAACATTTGCTGTTTAAAATAGTGAAAACACGACTGACCTAGCTTTAAATTAACGAAAGTTATTAAATAAAAAGAAGAGTAAGTGTTGCGAGCCCGGCTGCCATCTTCGTCCGCCATTTTGGGGGTGAAGCGAACATGGGATTTTATGGGACTTTTGGAATTTCATTTGAGAGGCCACAAAGAGTAAATCCTGAAAAAATTAGCTTTTTATAAATTATTTCAGCTCGCAACCCCATATTTACTGGGCTATGTTGGATATACTGTAATTTGTATCAATTCATTTCCCATATACGCGTTGAATTATCGTGAGTGGCATAAAATATTATCTAATGAAAGTACTCCCCCTTCAACAACTCGGCTTGCAACTTATCAAAGAAAATTTGCAGGAACGAGGTAAGGACCCAACTAATCTAAAGAATCACGTTGCCACAGGAATAGAAAACGTATTAGGACACGAAAAGTATTACGAAGTAAAACAACCGAAAATATATAGAGGAAGATGTGTTTTTTGTTGCGAAGAAGCCAGATCGAAAAATATACAACTGAAGAATCTTGCAATGACAACTGTATGTGGAAATTGTGAAACTACCAACGTATGCCGCTCTTGAAAGCGCAAGATTATTGAATCAGACTAACGAACAATGACTTTTAGCAGCTAATATAAGACAACAATGCTTAGTCTGTTGCTTTCAACAATGAACATAATTTATATCTGTAGTACCATATCATTGTTCTTGTAATTCGAGAAATATGCTAATAGCATTTCCTTACTGTTAAAATATATTGTGAGAACAACAATGTTTAACACAAACACAGTAGAATATTCCATTTTCTCGGACAGGAAATAACGATTTATGTGGTGGACATTTTAACCCTACCTTGGTGTACGGTGTTACGCGCAAACCCTTGGTGCACGTAGGGTTAAATATTTTGGGAAAGTTCCTTGATATATCCGATAATGTGTCTAATGGATTTACAGTTATCGTCAAAAATATTTTTAAAAAAAGCGCCGAATAATTTATTTTACAAATTGCAAAGTCACCGTGTTCAGTTCCAGTCTCAGTTAATGGGTATTCTGATCCCTAGTTGACAAAATAGAAATGTGATTAAAACGTGATGCTAGTCGTGGGAATAACTTTGGTTATGTGTTTTGCGTCCGGGCAACGCATTTCTAAAACTCTACACTTTTCTCGTGTGGATGACAGCGTGGACAAGTCAGTAAGACTAAAGATTGGACGTCCTAATTCAAATTTATCTCCGTTTTCTCCCTCCCAGTATCTCTGAGAGACTGAACGCTATATGTTTTTTATTAGTCAAGTTGCTGAAAATTTCGAGGCAGTCCGGTTACCTAGCTTCACTTTGAAGTGCGTCTCGGGAAATTTTTCCAATGCAATACAATCATTTATATTGTATTTATCAACCTATACACCAAATTGGAAAGATCGGATAATCCGCTGACATTGAGCCGAATATTCCATCTTTCGATAGCGGAAAGAAGAAATAATGTTAACAGCAAATTTTTATAGGATTAAAGATTAGAAATTTATGCTAAAATAAATATGTGTTTCTATGGTAGTTATTTTCGACGGTAATATAATCTCTTTGGATGAATTCCAAGTCGTAGTCCATCGGAAATAATCTGTTAATGACCAATTAATCTGTTGTCATTTTAAACTAAATAGATTGACTTTAGATTTCATGGTTTAGAAACAATGGCTGATAACTAAGTTGACTAATACCCATGTTACATTGTGAACCACTTTAAAGTGTATAAATATGTCTTTCAATTTTGGAGAATAAATGACGTTCGTAAAGCATTAGAATTCCATCCGAACAGGTCACATTTTGTGTCCTGAGGCGAGAGTGTTTCGTTAAAAATCACTCTTGGGGTTTGAAATTCAATATATATATTAATATACCTTCTTATCCACAAAAAATAAACATTTTGCTCTTCTGTATTAGTTTGTACCTGCACATATTTGAAGAATATTTCGGTGGTAAAATAAATACAAATGCAGGTGTTAAAACTATAAGAACTACAGATTAAAGGTGACAGATTTCCATTAACGTCCAAAACAATCTGGTAAGTTTCTGAGGGAAGATCAACATTTTTGGTAAAGTGGGCTTCGAACCTTTGCGTTCAATGGACCCCGGCGGAATTTGAGCCCGTGACCACGCGTGTATAGAAAGCGAGCGCTCTAATCTCTCGCTCACCCTGAGCTATCTACTCTTCTGTAAACTAGTTGCTTCAAATATGAAACTTTGGAACTAGTTAAAAATACACAACATCATATCTGTTTCTATATTGTCTTGAATTGAACACGGAAAACAGGGTGGCAGTGATTTTCAATGCGCATAGTTGTTAGTAATGAAGCTTTCTTGAACAAGTCATTGTCATATAACTAAATCAAACATGTTTAGTCGCAATGTATGACACACATGATGTTATTTATTTAGTGTGTAATTTGTTTTTTTAAGAGAAATCAAGCTTAATTCCAGTTGGTAACTGCCCTCCTTGTTCCCTATAAATGTGAAGCTTAAGCTGAGGTATAGAAAAAACTAAAATATGAAAAATTAAATTAAAAGTAAATAAACCAATCACTGCTGATAGGTCTGTAACTGGAGACAGACGCCGAACATAAAATACTATTATTGAAATATTTATCCAAACTATATGTGTGAATCAAGCATTTAATTTAATTAGGCAACACGTTATATCAAACAAAGATATTCTGTAAACCAAAGTCCAGTTGACATGCAAAGCATGGAACTCAATGTAAGTCTGAAATGTTTTTGTTTGCTTTTAAGATTTGTTACTTTTTATCTATTTCCCTGCTTCAAAATTAACAAGATCTTCTAGGCAAAATAACCGAAAGGGAGGAGTATGGGGTCTTAATAACAGACCAGCTACACATTGGAAGAAACCTTAATTTGTGCCCGTACCTTACATTAAGACCTTTTCTTTGAACCGTCTTGCCACCATGATAAAATAAGTTCCAGTTATTACATATTTATTTTACATTTCGAGCTAAAAATTCAAATATAGTTATCACTATAAGTTGTTACAATATATCGCAGAAATTGATAACGAACGCTCAATTTGAAATTACTTAGCTGGAAATTTAGAAGAAAAAAAAACAACTGAAGCTTGTTTTCCAACAGAGATAAGACGCCTTCAGAATAAGCTCTTCATATGTGAGTAACACTCATACACAAGATTTGAAACTTTTTATTTTCTACCAAGAAAGGTGGATAAAAATTGCAGAATATAAGGACATGAAGAATATCTTCAGGGATCTTTTTATTTTGGATGAGTTCCCCTTCCAGCCCTGGGATTCATCAGTGAGTATTTATTTAATTATTAAGACAGACTTATCCCGTCTAAATATTTTCGTCTGCGCTCAGGAGCACGTGATTTTGAAACCTGTCGCTAGATAACTCTGGCGGTTACTTTAAGTCGCTGGTTCTTTCCAGTAGTAGCCACTAGAACCAACTAACGGCAGGGTTCAAAATCACTTGCTCTTAAGCAAAGCTCCATTAATTTTAGCACAGACGAAAATAGGTAAGTATCTCAACTTTCGTTTTCGATGGCTCCCCTCACTTTTATCAGAATAAGAAGGTGTAGCAACAAAAAGAGGCCACAGTCGCTACTTTCAGTATCTCGTTTCCATGATGAGTTCTTGCCAATGGATGGTATCTATGAGATTTGTAACGATTTAGGCCATAAGTTTAACACACAAAAGTAAATAACTAAAATAATTGAATAAATTGTGTATTTTTTGTTTAGCAACAACGCTAGAGAATTGTGAACTAACTGGTATTGTTCAGTTCATGCGAAAATGCAAGTTCCATTTTAATCAAGAACTCGTTTCATGTTTGCTTGAGCTTATCATAAAGTAGCAAACACTTCAAAAACTCCTACAAATAGCCCGTGTTTACGCAATGCAATAATGGCAGTAAATGAGCAGATGATAACAGGTATTTCAATACATTGTAAGTCAACGGTAAATTACAATGAAAGAACAAGAATTTATAATCCAAACACTAACAGAAGTTTTACGTTCCTTTTGTTTTTAGTATATTTCTTGATGAAAATATTACATAGAGGTGTAGGAGCATGTAGATATACGAGAGACACACCAGGATCCGAGAATACGATCAAAGTGCTCTCTGTGGTGAAATGCAATAGCAAAGCAACATAAATTCGTTTACTTTTAAGTAAGAAGAAGTTTGGTAAATTTTGTATTTTAGGGCACCTTCTTAGTAACTAAAGACTTCGAATTGTCTCAAATATATTGGCTGTTAATTTAAAACCAGCAAGGATCTAGTCGAGTTTCGCACCCAGAATCTTACAGACGCAGGACTGACGCCTCAGATCACGCGACTATTTTCGTCGGCTTCTACGTTCAAGTGTTGACAAATTATAATTATAATAGTGTATTAATATATGTATTAATATGTGTATTATGTGTATTAATATAGTCGCCCATATATGCAATGTAAAATGAAATGTTCAGGGTGACAATACATTTCAGCACAGTTACTTCGTCATTTTAGACTTTTCTGTGCGATATATTGTTATTTTATTTTAATTTATTGTAATTAAGTTCAGCTTTGCTTTTATAAACAAATGAAAGATTCTTTATATGTTTGGAAACCATTTTTATATGTATTATTTATTTCTAAAAAGCTTATAAAAACGATATACTTATATTCGATCTAAATGTTCCTAGTGTGAAGCAATCAGTTGACTTAAATCAGAAATATAGTATTCTTTTTATCTATGCGAGGAGTCAATTTGAAACTTCCTGCCCACACTATCCAATTGGTTGTATTCACATATTAGTTAAAATAGTTTAATGATTCAATTAATTATATGTGTTTGTAGATCTAACTTTTCATGTTTGGTGTTAACTACTCCATTCACACGTAGCCGTAGAAAGCTGCCAGAAGTTGTGTTCAGTTGAATCGAACGCCTTTTAACGATCTTAGGACTTAGGTAGGTAATCGATTTCTGTTTTCCTGTTCCAAGAGCCAAGTTAAAGGTAGATATAAAGAATCAAGAAAGGATTCAGAGTGTTGCGTTTTCAGCATTTACATAACCTATCATACTGAATCATTATCCCAGCGTTGATGACTATCTTGCAACTATCAAACGTTTGAAACGTTAAACTATTTCCCGTTTCCTTGGAACATTATCCGTGGTGGTGGATATATGTTCGGTAAAAGCACCATTTCGTGTTATGTTATTGTTTTAAAAGATTATTCTGAAAGTATTGCTATTAAACTTTGCACTAATAGTATTTTTTGGTTAGAAACAAAATTTACTACAAATAAATAAAAATAGTTTACCAGTAAAATATCCCAGATATGTCTTCTGAACTCAGGATCCAATCCTGTAGTAGGCTCATCAAGAATTATAAGCTGCTTGATAGGAAACATGAGAATATATTTTATTAGTTGATTAATCTGTCATATTTATTCCATTTGTTTAACAAGAGAAGAGAATTCATAAATGAGAACATATAACTAAATGCAATCTAAAGATAAATATAACACGGAAGAGGAAAAGTACTGAAAATTCCAAAACACAGACATACAAGTAACGGTTGATGCCCTTTAAACATGGTCCAGAAAGAGGGAAAATGGGAATGAATGTAGTAGATGAGCCAGAAAAACAAATGTTACCTGCATAACTAGTTGAATTAAATTACTAGCGTAACGGAAAATTTCGCCCTCCACCCCCCATGGTAAATTCGGGACACATATGCCCATTCACACTTCCTATATTGTAGCTCTGTAAGAAACAATTGTTCATAATTAACACATTGATCATGCAATATATAATTAAGATTAATACTCACCCCAAAAAGGCACACGACTACTGAATCCCAAAGCTCCTTTGAAGGGGTGTAATCTTCTAGCATGTTTCGGTGAAAATGTTTCCATTACATCAGTTACGGCAATAGATCATTTTCTCTGATATTCAACACTTAAAATACTGAAACCATTCGGGCTCACAAGTAAGGTTCGCGAACGCGCAGAAACATATATAGCTACAATGTGGTTCAAACGAAAGGGCATTACGAATATAAGCATAAAACACCGAAAAAAGCTTGTCCTTCATATATAGTTCAAGGGTAGCGGCACTTAAAAATTGAAAAAATGTCGAATAAGCTAGGTGAGGCGCAGTCCAGAACAACCCTTGTATTTTGAAAACGGGTTGATGGAGGATGATGAAACTTGGGATAGAGGTAGACAGGATAGGGCCACACCAGACGATGCTAGTAGGCATCATGGCAGCCATCTTGAAATCCGCCATCTTGGATTGAGTTCCGAAATTTTAAATAGGAAGAGGGTCAAGTGACATATGCATTGAGGTCAGAATTTTACCACCAACTCGCCTGTGCAGTTATTTTATCCATAAATTAATTCACGTTTGAGTCATTGTCACTGAATATTCCCATATAGCGTCTAAAGAATGTGTTGAATATGCTCCTTGTTTTGTACTACACATAATGCAAGGCATTTCTCCCAGATTCCATGTAACGGAATAATATGTCAGGCGACACAGAGGCGCATGCATCCATAATTCACTGCTGAACACGTCGGAGAGCCGTGATTCTCTCTTACCATGGGCATTAGATGGATCCCCAAATGAGTCATTTCACTGTTTCTGCGCGTTCGCGAACTTACATGCAGAAAGAAATGGTATAAAAGTAGTTGGCGGGAAAGGCAAGGGCACGAGAAGTACATGCAGAAAATACAAAAAATCTCTCTCTCAGTGCTAGTACCGAAATAGAGCCACATAAATAGCGAAGCGACACAATACAACATATGATAATTACATTGGGTAGACGAAGAAAGCAAAATGCTATTAACATAAAGGCATATTCTCATTAACGTGGTAACAACTATCTTTTGTAACTATCGAACTGTTCAAAGTTGAATCAGAAGTTGGAAAGTACAGTGAATTGTGGAGTTCGGCCTTGGTAGTGACTCCACCAGACCCCCATCGCTTCTGTGTGGGTGTTTCCCACTCAAAATCTCGACACCAGCTCACCCCCAAATTTATAAAATTTTTGCTGTGAAAAATCGATAGATACCGTACAATACTTCTTACATCCTCCTAATTTTAACTTTACGCTCCCCAAACTGAAAATCCTGGTGGAAACCCTGCGGCTTGAAATAGTGGTAAGAGCATTCTCCTTCGGACCGCGCCTTTGCAGGTTCAAAACCAGTTAGGCCCGTTGAACGCAGTGGTTTGGAGCCTGCCAAAAACTATAGTCCTGTCTTTAAAAATTCCTAAGACCGTTGATGACGTTTATAACAATTTCCATGCAAAGTCAAGTTCATCAAACAGACAAAGATGATAAAATATCCAAATGAAGCCATCCTATGGACAGATGTGAGCAGTCAGATGTATACAGAAACGTTTCACTATTATGTTAATAAGTATAATATAAAGTTAAGAGAAAATGAATTGTATGGGCGGTAAAAGCACTATGGCTTACGCCCGTCACGATGTTAATGAGTGTTGGACGTGGTAATGAAATGGAATTTGCTTGAAATTGGAGGAAATTCACCACATAATTGAACAGGATTAAAATGAATGCCGATGTCACATTGTACAGTAATCTCCTCGGCATTGATGAAAAGTAACAAGTTGTGTTTGGAGGAAATTATTCGTTTGAAATTCGAAGGGTAGTAGTGGTGGCAAACACAATGATGTCCTCTACCAATGAAAAGAGCCACACGTCTCAGACAACAGTGCCACGGGGAAACCTGGTGGAGGATTTGCTACTGATACAACGCTAGAAAGTACTGGCACAAAGAGCCTTAAGTAAAACTCATGAAGCCTGTGATAACAAGCATGGACAGAGAAAAATTCCAGCGGTAACCAGAAGGCCAGTACATTTTGCTGTGTTTCTAATGAAATGAGTCAAATTAATCGACACAACATTAACCGACTCTTCCAGTCGCACATCAGTTTAGGCGACACGAGATACAGTAACGTAACCGAAAGGGAAGAAGAAATAGCGGACCAACTTGTGAAGTCGTTTTACAATGTTCGAATGGTTGTGAGGTTACTTCCTTCATTAGTCTTGAGTGTGACGATAACCTGGATATACCGTAAATAATAGGTATGACGAAATAACTAGTAAGGTAGAGCAATGTGTCGGATTTGGCAGTGTTAGTGCACAAATATTGATGGTGAGTGGTGATCCAGCGCAACGACATACAATCTCATTGGACAAAATGGAAGAAGTGGTGAATTATTGGCGTGATGTGACAACGAAGTTCCATCGTCCTAACAAGAAAATGAGAAACAGATTCGGTGCCATAATTTTGAACGACAGTATGTTGTACAAATGGGAGACAGTCGTTGCCAAGGGGTGAAATATAGGCCAAAAGTTAGAGAAAGTCTCTCAATCTGTAATTGCAAGCTTCAAAGAAGCTCGTGCCGAAGGATTTGTTGTTCATGATAGAACTCTCAGGATTTGGGCATTGAAAGTGGCAAAGAAGCTCAAACTTCCTACCTTCAAAGCTGGAAAAACGTAGCTGCACACTTTCAAGCAGAAATATCGGATCAATTCACGAAAAATCACAAACGTGGCAACAAGAACTGTGATTGACAATCAAGAATGTGTTGAGAACGACGCAATGGTTATTGTCCATCCAGTCACTGAAGTCACTAGGAACGATCCTAGTATTCAACTCGTTAACACTGATCAGAGTGGGATCGAACTCGAACTACAATCCGGTCGAACACTTGACTTTATAAGTGTTCATCAAGTTCAAGCAGTCGCACAATCGGTCAATGCCACGACGCACTCCTTCACAATTCAAGTGATTGTTTTTGCTGACGGTGACGTGTTCCCAAAAATGTTAGTATGTCTGAAAGAAACAAGTATGAGTGAAACGGTAGAGCAAAATATGTTCAAACCCGACAATTTGATAATTACTTGGACAAAATCTGGAAAACTTGACAAGCAGAAAGTCGAACTATTTTACGCGAAGGTTCTCCTCCCGTTCTGTCACGAAAGCGTTCTATTGCTGCAAGATTCGTGGACTGCACAAACAAGTGATGTACCAATCAACCAACTCATAGAAGAATCTTTCCCGAACAAGAAGGTTCAAGTTAAGACTTTGCCACCAAAGACTACTGGTTTAATTCACCCACTCGATTTGCTCTTCTTTTGACCATACAAGGCGTTCCTCCGCCGTATTAATGATATCATTCTTCTTGAAATGATTGACTTTAGAATTTCAAATAGAAATAATTTGCTGAAACTACAATCTTTCATTTTCAATCAGTTTCGAGCAGATCGCTTTAAAACATGATTAAGCATTAATTTTATATGGTAGGATATTTGTTCTCAAAGCCAGGAAGCTATGTGGATCCTGTTCAATACTCTTTCGAATTTGTTCCAGTGGAATATTTGGAACAGGAGTGTACTAATGATGCAATACTTAAGTGTGCTATATGCTGCGAATTACACTTTTGTTTTATTCATTTGCTTGTAGAAGTATTTCACTACCATACGTTGTAACTGTTCATACATTTTTGATAACGTTGACTTTGATTTCCAAACTTCTGTTTCGAATTTAACAATTTCGAATGTTCCAAGAGACTAGAGAGAGTTGTCATGACGTTAATAAGAGCATGCCTTTATGTGACAGCGTCTTGTTTTCGTCGTCTACCCAATATACGTAATTATCATATGTTGTACTGTGTCGCTTCGATATTTATATGGCTCTATTTTGGTACTAGCACTGAGAGAGGGATTTTTTTTGTATTTTCTGCATGTACTTCTCGTGCCCTTGCCTTTCCCGCCAACTACTTATATACCATTTCTTTCTGCATGTAAGTTCGCGAACGCGCAGAAACAATGAAATGACTTCTGGGATCCATCTATTGCCCATGGTAAGAGAGAATCACGGCTCTCCGACATATTCAGCACTGAATGATGGATACATGCTCCTCTGTGTCGCCTGACATATTATTCCGTTACATGAAATCTGGGAGAAATGCCTTGCATTATGTGTAGTACAAAACAGGGAGCAGATTCAACACATTCTTTAGACGCTATATGGGAATATTCAGTGACAATAACTCAAACGTGACTTAATTTATGGAAAAAAATAACTACACAGGCGAGTTGGTGGTAAAATTCTGACCTCAATGCATATGTCACTTGACCCTCTTCCTATTTAAAATTTCGGAACTCAATCCAAGATGGCGGATTTCAAGATGGCTGCCATGATGCCTACTAGCATCATCTGGTGTGACCCCATCCTGTTTACCTCTATCCCAAGTTTCATCATCCTCCGTCAAACCGTTTTCAAAATACAAGGGTTGTTCTGGACTGCGCCTCACCTAGCTTATTCGACATTTTTTCAATTTTTAAGTGCCGCTACCCTTGAACTATATATGAAGGACAAGCTTTTTTCGGTGTTTTATGCTTATATTCGTAATGCCCTTTCATTTGAACCACATTGTAGCTATATTTGTTTCTTCGCGTTCGCGAACCTTACTTGTCAGTTGGTAGAGCGCTCACCTCTGGTGCTAGGGGTCATCGGATCGATTCCTACTCATGCCATGTGGGCGCGTTGTGGTGGACAAACACCGTGTGCGTGGGTTTTCTCGGGGTACTCCCGTTTCCTCCCACTTTCTTCATTCCACCAATTCATCCCATCATCATCCATACGGCCTGAGCCATAGTTGCCTAAAGGCCTTAAAATAAATTCATCTGAAACCATTCAACCTTTCTTGAGACATGGAATTGCGTAAATATGTCTTTATCAATTTGAATTGTGAAAAGGATAGCTCCGCAGCTGAGACAGTTACTGGTAAGTAACAAGAAAGCTGTACACACTTCTGGAATGCTAGAAGCTAACGTATAGTTATCTATTAGTAGAAGATCTGCTAGTTCTCGAATTGTTATTTTCAGCTTTATCTCATTGTGTAACACCAATATGAAGCTTTGAATTTGATACGCAAAATCCTGTCAGGTCCTCTTCGTACGGAGAAAACAAATGAACTGATTTCCTATGTAACCCTTCATCTGATGATGGAGACAGAAACTCAGGACTTAGTATAATAAACAGTTCATTCAGTTCTTCTTTCATTGCTTAAAACTTAATTTGGATTTGATGTATAATGATGTTTAGTGTATTATTAAATACAGCTACTTGATAATGTCTTGCCGGGCTTTTTAAGCGCTTGTCCTAAACTAAATCATCGAAATGTTCCTTGATTCTTCGAACCCTCTTACTTTAAAATGTTATACTTGAACTCCATTATTTTGCAAGTTCATCGGCAGAAACACATTGCATCTTGTAAATTATTTCTGTATCTAGATAGTGTATTAGTAGCATTCTGAAGACGAGCTGATGCTTGGGAGAGATCAACATCATTGGTCTGAAGGAAATTTGAAATCAAGTTAATAGTTTCAAGTAATATAGTATGAATTAAAATTTGGAAAGCAAGTTCAAACTTTTCTAATTGATTTTTTAAATCATCGGCTGCAGCTACCACGTTAACGTTCTTTTTTTTATTTTAGCCTAATATTTGTTAACGGTTTAATAATATCTGAATATGGGCAACGTAAAGATTTCAAAGAACCAAATCTTTAATAACAACCCACAGGACAAAGTTTTTTTAATGAATGTAAAGATTCTTGAATGCAATTTTCATCTTTTAGTGCTCCGACTGAAAAACACGTAGAGTCTCTCAATTACGCCATTAAAAATGTTGTTTTCTTGCACAGATCATACAGCTTCATTCAGGACTATGTTTAAATTATGTGTAGCGTAGTGAATATACTTAGTGCCCTTTTGCTTTTGTTCATTCTTGTTTTTCTCTCTTATAAATACTGGACAAATTTGCCTCCCTATCATATCCCTGGCCACGATATTTTGACAATGACAGTTCACTTTTCTCCAACATCTTCACAATTCCTGTTTCTAACCCAGCAGCAGTATGATCGGTATTATTTCTGAATTCTAAGAAACTTTCGTTAACTATATTTCAAAGGGCTTACCAGATAGATCCCTTTCAATAGTAAGATATCTATAAATTTGACTTAATTGGTCATTTTAGTAATATCCATAATTGTAGAGAAAAACAGCGCAGATTTGAACTTATTTAATATGTCGTCTTTTACTTTCTTTGACAGAAGTTCAATTAATAATTCATTTTGAACGTTGAGGCTAAGATACTTGTCACCCTATAAGATGACTTTCACCCCCTGATAAGACGCTCCAGAATAAGGTCATACTTAACCAATTCAATGACGGTTAAAAAATTCCCACTACGGCAATGCGCTTTCCCTACTTCTTCCCTATGACCTGGAAATGTTAGATTGGATGCTGCCAATATAAGAGTAACGTTAACAATATGATCAAGGACTTGTCTCTACTGGTTCACTCCCTTCTTTATCTCAAATTCCATATGTCCATCTATTGTTTCTTTTGTTTTTCAGGTATTGAATACTACGCCTGCATTTTAGTGAGAATTGCAACTCTCATGCTTTATTATTTTCTTTGATAACCTTTGACAATCACGAATTCCTTGTATTCAAGCTAGTTGAAAACATGGCGAACTACGATCTAAAAGCAACAAACATGGGTGGTAATATGAAAATAGCAAAGCCAATCAATTTTGTGTAAATTTGAAGCCAGTTTTTTTTTTAAGTTTTTTTAATGACCTATTGTTCTGTTTCGGATCCCTGGGAAATTGTCCTTGTGGCCTACATGGTCCATGGAGAACAATGAATTCCATGATTTCATTATCTGGATAATAATCACAGTCAAGGTAAAATTCTACTGCATTATTTGATAATTCCAAACTCATTCCAAACTTTATCATTAGCAACTTCTGTAGTTGTAGAGCTAGTACGAGTAGTAGTACTAATAGTACTAGATAGTAATAGTAGCAGCAATATTAGAATAAGAGGTAGTATCGGTGGGAGTAATATTCACATTTCCGAAAAAAGAAAAGAATCAATTTTTACCAACTTTGAAATTTAATTTTCAACTTCTCTTTGCCATTTTCTTTTCGGACCCCACTCAAATGTTCATACTTTGGTTTAAATGGATTCATGTTCTATAAGTACAAAATATTCAGTTCATTAAAAGCTAAGAGGATTTAACAAAACTATGAATTGTTTGAACTGATTATGTGCGAACTGAAGTTCACCACAACATATAAATACTAAATAAGAATATGAGAAAGCGCATTCATATACAGAAATCGGTCTACAGTAATCACGAAAAATTAAAATAAACACTACACTACAAAAGCACAAACACTACAAAATAAATTATCAACGTTTTCTATATACATCTATAAATTGTCACTGTTATTGTTCATTGATGTCAAGTTGTCACCTTCAGAAATCGAGAGGAAAAAACACAGCCTTTGTATGGCAAAATGAAACTGAACGAAACATCACCAAAAACACTTAAAGCGAAACTGATCATCAAGAGAGTTGGTACTTCTTATAACATGGTGCCGCAACGTTTTATCATGAAAACAATAATAACCAGCGAACGTGTTAATTTTTTTAATAAACAAACTGCAACTTTTCAATATTGACAGGCATATAAGGGCTCTCGCACATTTTGGAACAAGAACACATGTACTGTGCAAAATTGATAGTGCATTGTACGTAAGATTGTATTATTTCATATATAAATCAATGTCTATTTTTTACTTCAACTATTCAAAATGACTTTTTTACGTTTTCTTATTTCATTTTTATTTTCATTGTTGTAAAATCGCAAGTGCTGTAAAATATGGTTTCGATTCCGTCTGGCGCGTTGATGGACTTGTTTACATAATGGGACGCAACATTGCAAGTCATAAATGATCTGAACTGAATTTAATATGGTTACATTTTCTTTCTGCTTAAGTACCTGCAGCGTAAAGAAGACAAAAGTTTCAATTATTTGTACAGTTGGCAACAAAATTATTGTTCCTTAATGTTATTTTACGTTCTTATAGCAGTTAATTGGTCATCGTTAATCTATTCTACGAATTGCATTGAATTTATTTTAAAACCTTTAGGCAACTATGGCTCAGGCCGTATGGATGATAATGGGATGAATTGGTGGAATGTAGAAAGTGGGAGGAAACGGGAGCACCCCGAGAAAACCCACGCACACGGTGTTTGTCCACCACAAAGCCCACATGGCATGAGCAGGGATCGATCCGACGACTTCTAGCACTAGAGGTGAGCGCTCTACCAATTCAGCCACCGTCGCCCATCTATCTATTCTACGAGTTTATTAGCATGATATCATTTCCTAAACTTTTACTATCTTTTGATTCGTTCTTGAGAGTCGCGTATTATCAGAATGATTGAACATATGTTAAGGATTTATCTCAGCATTCTACGCATCAGAGACACTTTTAGCTAAGATATTTTACAAGAATTGATATTAACAATGTGTAGGGAAAGACCTGCAATTTCAAATATTTGGCATATTAGAGCTTAATACTGAGTAATCTACAAAAGAGTTGTAAGAAAAGTAAGTTGTACTAGCATTACGAACCTGAGATCCAGCAATCAATGCAACACCCAACGACACTCTCCTCTTCATCCCACCTGACAATTTCTTTACTTTCCTATCTTTTGCATAGTCAAGATCGAAGTTTTGAATCCAATGTGTTGCTATATTTGAGGATTCTTTCATGTTGTATAATCTTAACTACAAAAAGAAAAGTATATAAGTAAGAACCAGGATGAGAGTCATTGTCCGGATCTGAAGAAAAATAATCTTCATCATAGTGTGATAATAATATTAACACCACTTTGTTCGCAAAAAGCAGTAGAGTACAGCGAGTCCTCCTGGGCGATTTTAGAACTCAAAAAGTTAAGCTAAACAAAGGAAAGCACATGTAATAATTCTAGTAATACTATGATATCACTCAAAATATATAACATTCCATTATTAGGTCGCATAATTCAGTTGTTCATCGCCTTCTAATGCACTATCTTCTCATGTAAAATTGGATCTAAGAAAATAGCAAAGTTTTTTATTAATGTAACAGAAATCTAAAAAAAAAAAGACAAATAGTACATAATTATTGCACTCAGTACGAGCTGGTTTTTCAATAAATATAATGCAAGCAATTTTCGTAACTATTTTATTAAACGAAACACAAGGCTTTTACCTAATTAGTGCTGTTATAATAGTTATTATAATGATATTGTTTAAATACTAAACTTCTATTTATATAATATTAAACTATAAGTGTATTGTTCATTGGTTCAATCTTTTATATTACTATCCTATGGCCTACAAAAAGTACAAAATTAATACGAGATATATTTTGTCTGATACTCCTCGTATCCCTTAGTCCATGAGCCAGATAACGTGTTCGTACCACTTGGTAGGGCATAATTAATTTATGTTTTTCGAACAGATACGTGTCCAGTATGTCAAAACAGCCTAGTTATCTCTCGTCCGGACTAGCTTTGTACCAAATATGACGTCATCAATGTGGCCACCTACTGACTTCACAATTGATATTTTAAAAGCTATAATTCCACTATTATTTAAGACAGAAACTTAATTCTTGCTTTATTGTCTGGAATATACTCCCCGCGTGAATTTGAATACTAAAAATTTCCTACTCATTGTAACCATTTTCAAATATAGTACCTAACATTAAAAAGAAAAGAAATATTATGATCACACATTCAGTTGCACTGTATAGTGGCGAATAACTACGGAAGAGCTACATTTCCTCAAAAACACCACGAAATAAATAAAAAGTAATTGTTTCAAGAACTTTCAAACGACACCTGAGTCATAATTGTATTTTTAAAAATAACGAAAATAATTCATTTTATGCATTGATGGATGAAGGTTTCTAATAGGGGACCAACGACGTATAAGAAATATCACTTGCTTTACCCTCACTGGAATGGTACCAAGAGGTTGTATTGCTAATGGTACTATTGATGTTTCAATTTGTAGAACGGACACATTGATTTTGTTGCATTGTAATCCGGAGCCTGATACTTCCTATTCACACTAGTGTGCTACATTCCCTCTTTCATTGTACTCTATACATAATAAAGTACCTTTCCTCTCTTCCATTTGTAGAAATATAAGTGTACTGGTGTTGTGTGATTATGGTTGTGTCCTAGCGGTGTGCTGGTATTTCCGGATAACTTTGATATTTTGTCCTTGAGACCTTTGTGTTCATGTGTTTGTCCACGGACCGATATGCAGGGTCTGAAGTTTTAAATTTTCTTTAGTTACGATTCGTATTTCTTACCGGTATTTTGGTTTGTGTGGATCACGATTTAAACTGTCGAGTAGTAGTCACTATGGTTATTATATTCTTGTAGCATTCTAAGTTTGTCTTTATGCAATGACAATTTATTTCAATGGCCATCCAGTCATATTCTGACCGGGTTCTTTGGTTACTTGAGCTGCGGTATATTCTATTGGTTACGTCTCTTTTTCATTTTCCTCCTGACTGTTTGTTTGATCTCCCGTTTGGAGGAGAATTGCCCTGGATTGTAGACTTTTCTGGCTTCCTTTCAGATCTCTTAGTCGTTGCTGGCGTAACCGGGCTTTATTGTAAGTATCCGGTTCATGCGATTTTTATTGCATTGTATTGGCTCTTAAAGTGTTCAAATTTTTTACTTTAATTACACTTTTCTTTTCCATTTTGTTTCTTTTTGTTGTGAATTGCGTAGGTAATTCCGCGTATGTGTTTACAGGTTGAAACTTAGCATAAGTAGGATGTAGGCACTTGGGGCTGTTTTGTCCGTAATCAGAATTTTATCTGATTCAGAAAAGGCTACGAGCTATATTATAAAACCCTGAAGAATATACAATACCTAACCTACATAACATGGCATAGGAGGTCATAGTAGGCCATACTCTAAGTATACCCTAGTATACCATACCCGACTGATAGCAAGGAGTCTATTTTCCAGGGTTGTACGAGACGCAGTGTCACATTTGTTGTGGTTATTATAATCTGCTGAAGAACGTTCTACATAATATGGCATAGTAGGTCATTTTCCAAGGCTGTACGATGTCACATTTTTTGTGGTTATAATTTTATAAAAGGCTACGAGCTAAATTATAAAACTATGAAAAGCGTACTCTAGCAAAACTACATAACATGACATAGGAGGTCATACCCCAGCATACCATACCCGGCTAATAACAAGGAGTCTATTTTCCAGGGCTGAACGAGACGCAGTGCCGCGTTTGTTGTAGTTATTACAATTTATTGAAAATCATACTACAGCTAACCTACATTTCATAAAAGGCCACGGTCCCTTTTTTGACAACTCGCATTTAATATAGCACAGAGGATACGAATCATTTTCAGCCCCTGTTTAACACGTTATAAGAGGCTACTGTAACCCCTATTTAACATAGCATAAATTAGATTACGAACTCAATTTTCAAGCCTTAGCACATAGCACGGAATATATTGTATTTTCTCGCTCACCACGTGCGCATTATTTATCATCTTGAAGTTTCGAGAAAAGTCTATGACTCACACTCTTCCACCGCTCCGACACATTGCCTTAGTTCAGGCACAATGTCATTGTAATAGGAAGTACAACGTGAGTGCTCTATAGTGAAGTTGACCTTGCTCTAAGTGCTAACAACGAATTCTTGTGAATAGACCTATAGGTAAGTGAAAAACAGTATACTATTTTCTGATATAGAAGCGAAAGGTTCTGAATATTGAAAGAATTCTCTATTGTTTTCATACCTACTTGTTTTCATTATTGAAACCAAATTGGAATGAAATTAACTGTAAATTTTTGGAAGTGTATTTTCTGCTATAAACTGATTCAATTTCAAATTGCCCGGCAAGAGTAAAATAGTCCCCATCATGGTCCTAGATTTATTTCATATATTTTATATGGGATCTACGTGCAAAATTATTAGACCCATATATTTTTTTTTACCTCAAAGAAAATTTCCTTCGATTTACAGTCTTTCAAAATGGCTGGCCTTAGCACGAGTAGTTCGAACAAGCAAAAACATATGTCAAGCTTAAAAGTTTATTATGAATAAATTAATGTACTTAGTAGCATAAGCTAAATGGTTGGAAGAAAACAAAGTAGTGTACTTCCGTGGAGGGTAAAATTGCCCCCGGTGCTCTATAGGATTCGTGCAATTAACTCGCAATATTGCCAACTTTTGAGATTTTTTAACTTTAGATACTTTTTTTCGGTACCCATGGGTCGTACGACCATTTGCTTCCACCTTCATAAGTGCCTCTATAAAGTGTGTTAAAACTGTAAAGGGTTTGCGTTTCTCATCATTACGTCTCAAGTTAGAGCGCCATGAAGAGCGTAAACATTCATTAGGTCGCCATGTTTGGACGCCATTTTCTAAAAAAAGAGAAACATCTTTTAAAAATCTGAATTTTTTACTAGTATTCGAGAAGTGCCTGAACATTAATATCCTTTTTACCGTTTGTGCGGCCCGAGCCCCTAACCTTCGCAATTAATTATTGAAAATTCGATTTTTGTACTCGTGACTGATTTTCTGGTGGTTAGATATGGAAATTTCAGTGTTATGTATTATGTTTACTATTGCTAACTTACACAAAATGTACAAAATAGCTCATACGCAGTGCATTTCTCATTACAGATATAATACTACAATGATTTTAGAAAAAAAATTGCAGCTATGGCAACGACAGATATTTTGAATAATTATAAGATATAATTGACAATATGATAAATGTTTGACTTTATTTATGAATATTTGTTTATTAGTATTAAAGGGTGAAAAGTATGTGACTGGACCAGGGATCAAGCCCGGGACCTTTGGACCTTCTCAATCACACACCTTCCACTCTTGATGTGTGTCTCATAATAGTGAACATCTCAAACGGAAGAAATAATTCAAAGTTGGAATGGAGGAAACTTCTGATTTTTATACACCAAGCCTCTGTAGGTGCAGATATCATTAATATTAAATTAAAGTCCAAGCATAACTGGGAGTTGTGGTACTATCCATGTGGTTTCGAGAGAGAACATCGACATCAAGAGTGGAAGGTGTGGAATTGAGAAGCGGATTGTCTGGGTAGCGCAGGGGTTAGCGCAATGGGACGTTAACCAGGTTGAATCCCCGGTCCAGTCACATGCTTTTCACTCTTTAATATTAATGATATCTGCACCTACAGAGGCTCGGCGTAAAAAAATCGGAATTTTCCTCCATTCCAACTTTGAAAATATTTGTTTACTTTATTGAATGAGAGAATAATTAGATTTGACATTGTTTAAACTAACATAATTGGATAATAAAACAATTGTAATACTACAAAGTTGTGACTAATGACAGGAACAGTGCATTATTAAAACACGAGTTAATCGTGTGTGCAATAAAATACCATACCTGACTTACCTAACCACCACAGGGGGTTGTTCACTAAATTTATTAAATATCCTAATGCATTTATATAAATATAAAAGAGAAAAATTATTTTTATTAAAAAAATCAAAAACAAAATTACATCAGGATTGAATCCCGGGTTCCTTGGATTTGCTTTCCGACATACTATCAATACGCTAAATTGGCAACTGGAAGCACCTGCTTGAAAGTAATATTTACTTTTATAGAGTAATGGGCATGAACGAGAATGGCTCAGCCTCATGCGCTCTTCCTGTAGCTATTCGCAAGTATACTATAACTCGTTTTCTAGACATTTCAGTTTTAGATAACTAACAACATATTCGCTGTTATTACTATTCAATACGACACTCCGCACAAACAATATTAGACTTCAAAACATTCATATGGTAGCTGTAAAAACACTATAAAGAGATACAAATAAAAGTATAAAACTCGCAGGATGTTCAACGAATTACTTTCCTTACAATACTGCAAATACAACAATTACATTCATCTATATCAAACTAACTGGCACTTAAATTATCAGTGTTGCCAAGTTCAGATCTACCAGTTTTTATTGCTAGCGAAAAACAGAAACACATATCCGTAATGATATATTCAGTGGGATAAAAAAGAGTAACATGCATTATTAATGGGAGGGTCTGTTGAACCAGTCCAAATTCTGGGCGCCATTGCCATTTAGACACAAATTCAGTAGAATTCTGTTCTTAACATACCATTTTCCATTTGACTATGTTAATATTTTGAGAATTTGTTGTTCAGCAGAAAAGCACAATTCACAGTTTAATTGATTGTGTTCAACAACCCCCCCATTAGTATCGTAAGGGTTAAATATCTGCGACAAGTTACATGAAAGTTTCTTTCTTTGTTTAAATCATTACATATATTCACCCGCCGTACCCTTACTGAAGTAATAATAAAAAACAAGGCTCAGTACATATTTTTCTATTGTCTACATAATTTACAGTTCTTCCTTTTGTTGTCTCGCCGTACTAGTCCCTGCTTTGAACTTTGGTCCATTATAGCTGCATAAGATAGTAACACTGGTATCTCATATGCACATCATTGGCTTCCTCATCGCCTGCAGCAGACCTAGTGTCATTTGAAAAACTACAACCTTGGAATGGTTTAGCAACGCTGATTTTTTCCTATTTAACCCTGCCACAGGTATTTTGTTACCTAAACACATTTCCTTTTTTTGCGGGGGGAGGGATCATTTTCGTGTTACTTATGGGTGCAAGTTTTGTAAATTTAAATGCCCATTTATATCAACCAGAAAATCATAGTGTCAAGAGTAGAAAAATCGAATTTTCAATAATTAATTGCGAATGTTATGGGCTCGGACCGCACAAACGGTAAAAAGGATATTAATGTTCAGGCACTTCTCGAATACGAGTAAAAATTCAGATGAAAGAATTTTTTTTAGAGAAAATAGTGTCCAAACGTGGCGCCTTATTGATTTTTTAAGCTCTTAATGACGCTGTAACTTGAGACGAAATGATCAGAAACGTAAATCCGTTACAGTTTTAACACACTTTCTAGAGACGCTTATGATGGTGAAAGAAAATGGTCGTACAACACATGGGTACCGAAAACAATGTGTCTAAAGTTAAAAAATCTCAAAAGTTGGCAATATTGCGAGTTAATTGCGAGAATCCTAATGGAGCATCAGGGGTAGTTTTACCCTCCACTGAAGCACACTACTTTGTTTTCTTCCCAAAACTCAGCTTAAGCCACTAAGTACATTAGTTTCTCCATAATAAACTTTTATACGTGACATATTTTTTGCTTTTTCGAACTATTCGTGCCGAGGCCTGCCATTTTGAAAGGCTATAAATCGAAGGTTTTTTTTTGTAAAAACAAAAAAAATATGGGTCTAATAATTTTGCACGTATATCGGATATAAAAATTATGAATGAAATCTGAGACATTCATGTGGACCACCCTGGACAATTTGAAATGGAATCAGTCTATAAAGGTTATAACAGTGTTGAATTGCTAAAAGCCATTTTTCTGCATGTTGCACATATAATGCGACCCGTAGGAAATTTGTGCGTTGCACTTAAAGAGCGAGAAAACGGATATTCCTTTTTTCTGAACAATTTTATTTAAAGAGGCCTCGATAAAAGACAAGTAGGAAGAGAAATGGCAAAATGCGCGTTTATATTGGCGTAACATACTCTTCGCATTGATGACGCAAAAAATGTTGATACATAGAAAATTGTCATCTTTCGGTTTCATTCTAAAAATTAAACAACTACAATATTAATGTCTTATGTAGGGAAAATAAAATAATAAAAATTGAATTCTAAAACACAAAGTTTTGATACACTGCAAATTATCGCTATCTGTGTCCTATGTTCTATGGTTTAATATTTTGTAGGGTAAAGTCAATGATGCATTGATTGCACTGAACCATGACGGAATATTGCCCTATTCTTCTATTAACGCACTTTCCTAGTCTTGGTTGATTGAAATTTGTCCTGCACGCATTCTTTTTCACTGTCACAAATTTGTTTGCTCACGTATTTCAAAACTAATACAATAAAAAACTCTTTTTTAGCAGTGACTTATTCCGTGCCTGCTCCCCGAAAAGAAATGTTATGATTTCGAGTTATGGTTAAAAACCATTGTTTTCAAAATCACCGCAACTAAAAAAATGGACGACTGTCTTTGATAACGATTGTTTTAGATACGTCAAAGTGTTAGTTAATAGACAAAAATTGAACGTGTGTGTGTTACGTTTAGTACCTTCCAGAACCTTCTAGAAGGACATTGCACTCAGCGGTTACTCCGTCTGCTCTCCCCTCTGAAAATATTTTCTCTACACACGTATTAAGCATGTCCTGTGCAGCGACGAAACCACTTAGAACCTACACGCACTGTCTTGAATAACGCTATAAAGGAAATATTGCTTAGATGTTAAACCTTTACTCTTGACGCTCTTGGTAATATATTTTGTTTTAAAAACAGAGAATGCTTTTTGAATGTTTTATAAGTAGGACATCTATGTGTCGCATTCGCTTATGTTTGAATAAGCGGCTGAATTGCAAAATGCATGGTTATGTAATTTTGTAAATATACGAGGTTTGAAAAGAAAAATTGCACACTGTGTGCATTATTGCATTCAATTAGGTGGTGGGGACTATAAGACGCGTGTATTTGGTTTCCTATTGCTCATATAACAAAAAGGGGCTGCAAAACATTTTGCGGTAGCATAAATACTGTTGTAGAATATAAGAAGAACGTTAATTACGGTAATTACTTTTTATAGAAAATACGTCCGACACCTTTCATAGTTATACCTTGCAGTAGAATATTGAATTTTTAAATTATTCTTGTTGTTGATCACACCCTCAAGATTCTATAATAATTTGTAAACTCAATAATTAATATTTTTATTTTCAGTTTCAATGTAACAGACGCTAAGGGTTAATTACGATAATAGGGTATTACAGCAAAAGGTTCCCGGTGTTCTATAGCAATTGTTACTAGAGTTAGTGTTAAGCTATTTTAATGGAAACCTTCAATATAGCCAGTGAATCTCGGCACTAGTGTAAGCGTTTCAAGGATAACGGAACGTTAATAATTGTCGAGATAAAATATCCACCTTCGGGTAAAAACACCATTGCCTGGCTGGACAATGCAATGAGGCAGCTAGTAGAACGTTTAATGGTGCGCGTACTTCTCCATCACCAAGTAAGGGTCACTTCTCTTAACCAGAATCACCCAGATAAGCCATTTTACCTATCACTTACAGCGGGTGGAAACATGAACACAGGTAGTGTCTGGAGCGCGCTAGAGAAGATGATTCAATTCAACCCCTCGTCTTTGTACCAGGACCGGTTTGTGGTCTATTTCCACCACGTCTTACTACCTACGGGGGCGAGGGTTGTGTAATAATTTCCCCACCGCTTCATAATATAAAACGCACAACAGAGGTATAGTGAGTATTAAAAATGATGATAGTAGCTGTCTAGCTCATGCCCTGGTTGTTGAAGTAGGATTAATCGATAACGCAGAGAATTAAAAGTAGAAATACGAGTATCTCCATCAGTATCCAAAATTTATGGCGAGAGGGGTTTATGTGTTGTGCGAAAAGGCCAATGTCGATTTACCTAATGGTGGGGGTATAGCTGAAATGAGAAAATTTCAGGACCACCTAGCCAAGTATAAATTAACAGTGTATCTGGTGAGAAGGTGCTGTTTGAAGGCCACGCTGAGGGTAAAGGGATTAATCTGCTTCACAGAGATAATCACTATGATGTGATTAAACATTTGACTGCTGTGTTCTCATGCAGTTACTATTGTGAGGAGTGCCATAAGAAATTTTGCAGCAAAGACCGGCATGCGGGAAAATGTAAGTCTTTGTGTGGTACATGTCGTAATAGCCGCCATGGAACCCCACCACCAACAGGGAGATTTATTGCAAAGAGTGTAATAGGTGTTTTTCTGGTGCGTAGTGCTTTGCCAACCACAAGCGTAATGCTTTATGCAGCTGTCTGTGGGTATGTAATATATACCTGAAAGCTTATGTGGTTAAAAAAGGGTTCATTTTGCGGGTAGTAATTTTGCACTGTATGTCGCAATATGATGGTCCCCGATCATTTATGCCACTCAGCCTATTACTACAGTAGGGGATAAGATTCGTCTGCTGAACTGGGCGGTCGACGACAGTGTTGGGGTCTCTTTGAAAAATACAAATGTGATAATTGTGGCGTATACAACCTCCCACTTCAGGCTTGAGCTACACCGCTACTTAGACCTATTCGGGGCGAGGGTATTATACTAAGAAACCGATAGTATAATATGTATTCAACCGGACGGTGTTCTAGATTTAGATAACGGGGCTTATCCGGGTGAATGGAAAAATGAATTAAGCGCATAAGGATCCGACGCATATACCAGACAGTATTGTGCCGACTGTCCTGAATGTTACGGGTATGACGTACTAAATCAGGCCAATAATAAAAGGAAATGCAGTTGTGAAATTAAGAGTATTAGTCAAGATAATTAAACGCTAGTGGGATACGCGACTAGGGTATGGTGCCTTAGATTCGATAATAAAAGGCAAAAACAGATTATAGACAGAGTTCAACGGCAAATTCTTTTACGACTGTCAGGCGCAAATAGGACGACATCGGTCGAGGCATTCCAGGTCGCACTGGCGGTCCCCCACTACATCTCCAGGTTAAGAAGATGGGAGCCATGTACTGGATCAAAAAAGACATTCAGGATAAAGTCGTTAACATCCTACATAGACCAGCTGAGACTAAAGCTGAAGTCAACTTAGATATAAACAGTGCGTGGCAGGAATTGTGGAATACAACTGAAAAAGGAAGAAGACTGTACTCCATTCTTCTGGATATTGAAGAGCGGATGGAACTAAACTAGGATATTACTTTTGGGCTGATGCACTTCCTGACGGGCCATGGCCCCTTTCGTCAGTAGTTACACGCAATGAATATTGTAGAAGGCAACCTGTCATACATGTGGAGTGGTGGCCACGCCAGAACATATAAATCTGCATTGCAGAGAGACAGAGCACCTTGTGGTGGTAGAAAGAGAACTCCTGAAGGGTATGTCCGTCGCGGAGGTTCTGCGCACCCCGGAACTTGCGGCGGCCCTAAGAGAGTTAACTCAAAAAGTTTCAAACTATCATAAAAATAAATTTAGAAATGGCGTGGACCACCCACCATAGGAAAAATAAATAACAATAAAGGGAAGATGGCCCGACTGACTGGCGTGTGTGCGCGTTCGCGACGACCGCGTCTACCGTGAATCGGACTTATGACAAAAACAGCAAAGGACATGAATAAATGATCCGGCCAAAACCCGGTAGAAGAGCGCCTTGTGGCGGAATCCGTAACAAGAGACGCTCGTGAAGTGAAAAATGTGAGACTATTTGGTGATGGTTAACTAAGAATAAATGTGCAAGTGTAACTAAACTAGTGGTAACGATAATTACGCTAACTTTTGGAATCCAGAAGGAAGCGATAATGCAGAAGTGTGAGTGTGGATGAGTGAATGTGAAAGAAGGAATAATAGTGTAAGTAGTGAGAACAGAAGAAGAAGTGATAGGATACTTCAACCTACAGAGAACTACGATAAAAACCAGTTGCAGAAGAAGAGAAGTGGATACCAAGGAGGGATAGCGAAGAAAACTTTGTGGCTATATCATCAAACCCACGCGCACTTTACCTACTAATTCCCTTCTTTTGTACTTACAGGAATTTACTTACAGGAATTGAGAATAAGAAGAAAAGAAGAAGCTCAAATCTATGTTTGTCTCGTCTGTGTTGTCCATGTGATGTCTGTACTTGTGTAAATGTATTATGTAATCTTTGTTCTATGTTTTTTTACAATAAAATTGAGGATATAGTAGATAGGGTTCCCTCCCAAGCAAATAAAAATAAGTCCAGCAAACAAGGCCAGGAGAACATTCTGGACGCCTGGCAAAAGCCCGTTCAGCAACCCCAGAAATCTTAGACTGATGGAATATAGGAGCTTCTTGGAATGCCGGAACTCCGGCAATCCAAGAATCTCTAGGGACCTGCCAGCCCCAAGGCAAGAAGATCAAAACGGATCGCGGACCCTGAAAGTGCATAACTTGACTTGTGTTAAGAATACAAAGAGGCATGGGTGGAATGCGGGTCCCGAAAATAAGAAAAAATAATAAGACGCTGAAACATATTATGTTGAGCAAATGCGTGATATGATTGTGAATAACCTCCTAGCTGTTAATATCCCAAATGGTCGCCAGATTGCCCGAACAAAAGACCATAGAGTAATAACAAAGCCCGAAAGTAGCAAAATATATCTGGTCACGTCTAATAAAATAAAGCGTGTGGATAACTATGACACTTTTCTCTATGGGTATATAAGAAAACGATTAAAATAAATAAGGTATTATGGTGATGTATATATCGCGATGTACAGAGAAAAATGGATAACAAAATTTTAAATTATTATTATTATTTTGACAAAATTGAAATATATGTCTGTCTTGCGAATGATGATAATGATGATGCGGGAAAATTTCCTGTAAGTATTAGTTTACGTAATTACTACGCGCATATACAATTGTCACTTAATGAGTGGTATAATTTTCTATCATGTTTTCTATATATTGACAGCTATTTTATTTCGACTACAGCAACCGCGCTGCCCACATAATTTTATCTTAGTGCTAATTACTATGTATTATTATCAGATAAGTTTAGAGGTAATTCGCTGGTGTTTTGACCTTTCATAAGATGGTGACAATAATGGTCAGGTAAATTTTAGTGTTTATTAGATGAAGTTTACAGGGAGAAAACTTCATCTGTACTTGCCGTGCATATTTATATGTGAAGACGCGAGAGAATATACTCAAAAGTGCTTAAAACAAATTCCTGAATTTACTACTACTACTACTACTAGTCTATCTAAACAAATTGCAGTGGAAATATTGACATTTGTAAATCGTAATAATAATATTTTTTATTATATTCCTAATTCGTTCTGTCATATATTAGAATATGGAGTGGCAGACACCTCTTACATGTATGGTCGGAGGACCTACAGGCTGCGGAAAGAGCTAATTTGTAAAAACATTTCTTGAGCACTACAGTGATTTATTTTAAAATATAGTATGGTTGTTATGGTGCGTGGCAACTCTTATAATCCCTTTTTCACAATTTTGTAAATTGAAAGAAGGCGTGCCACAGGGTAATAAACATTTGAGTTTTCACCGGCCGCTGGTCTGCACCTTATAATTATAGATGATTTAATGCGTGAATGTGATAATCGGGTTGTAGATATTTTCACCAAGTGTGGCAATCACCAGAATTTAAGTGTTATTTTTACCAACTCAGAATATTTTAACAGCACCGCGGAATGCGTGATATTTCGTTAAATTGTCACTGTATAGTATGTTTTAAGAATCGTAGAGATCATGCTCAAATTAATTACCTAGCACGTAAATTGTATCCTGGTAACACCTAATTTATTCAGTGAGATGCTACTCCAAATTCTCATGGTTACCTGCTGTTTGATTACCGACGAGAAGCAGCGGGTTCGAACAAGCGTCTTCCCACTCATTCATTTAATTATGTTTATGTACCGCTAAGAAATAAAAGCATATATTTTAACAGATATTTTAGTATAATAGCCATTAGGGTGGAAAACAGAAACGATTAATGAGGAAAGTGCTCATTTACTAACAATTTTAGCAATGGTAAAACCTAAAGTACGCAAGACAATATTACAAAATGCAGGTTCCGAATTAATTCGCTATATCTGTGAATGTTTCTATAACGTATTGCAAGCAAACGTTCCTTTAAATAAAAAAATGTGAATTATAGATTGCGGAAATATAAACAAGAACTTAGGTATCTGGTCGGGAAAACGTCCGACGCTGCAACGAAAAAAAAACATATAATTGTACAAAAAGATGGTTTTCTTACAGCATTGCTTGCTCCCATTCTAGGGGGTTTACTATCTAGTCTAATTAAATGGTAATTGTGCAGTATGCAAAAAAAATATATTTTAATCTCGCCAGAAAAATTACATCATTATCAAACTATATCCAGTCTCGATGAGGTGATGAAACAAAGTTTAAATAATAAGGGTATAAGTGTAGAAGAAAAATGGGTACAATATAAAGAGGTGCTGCAGAAATATTTACATCTTGTTCAAAAAACGTTTCCACAGGAGAATGCGGCAGCGGACGATAAGGAGGAGGATAAAATAATATCTACTATCCCCGAAATTTGTCTGCGTAAAGGACGGCCTTTATTACGCAGATTAAAACAAAATCCCAACATTCAATGGGATGAAAGTGGTAATGTTAAAATATATGAAACATTAATTCCTGTTGCTAATATAGTATATTTAATTTCGAATTTTGCTAGGTGACGTAAGAAAAATATTCCAGCCAGTGGTTAGGAACCCCTTGCTGTACTATTAGCAAAATCAAATAATATACCCCTAGAGTATATAGGTAACCCTCAACATATATAGTATAATCGAAAGCTGACACCTTTGGCTGATAATGCTGCTCCGAAAACAGAGGAGGAGAAGGAGCCAGGACCATCACGTAAACGTAAAGCTGTAACTTGGCGCAACTATAGACTATGAAGAAGAAGTTGGCTAATATTAACTACAACCCATCGCATCCAGCATTATTTTCAACAACTCTAGCATTATGAAAAGCTGTAAAGAAACTAATGCCTTTACAGCGGGTGGAAGAATGGTTAAAAGAGCAGCCAACATATACATTGCATAAATCAGTGCGAAAACGGTTTCAATGTAATCGCTATCTTGTATTTAATATTGACGATCAATGCCAACCTGATTGGAACGATATGCAAAGTCTACAAAACTATAATGGTACCGGTATATTTTAAAAGTGATCGATCTATTTAGTCGCTATGCATGGGCTGTGCTTGTCCGTAATAAAACTGGTGAAATATAAAAACGTTTAAGAAAATATTTGCATCTACCTGCCGTAAACCTTTACGCCTACAAACAGATAAAGGTACAGAGCATTCCAGGCGTACTTAAAAAAGCATCAAATATATTTTTCACACCCCAAAAAGCGATTTTAAGGCAAGCCTCGTAGAACGTCTAAATCGCAGCTTGAAGCAGAGAATGTGGAAATATTTTACAGCGAAAGAAGACTTGCCGTTTCATAGATGTGCTCCCCTGACTAGTTCGCGGATATAATTCTATACCACACGCAGTACATAAATTACCATCTGCTCTTTTGAACTAAGATACGTTTCAACAAATGTGGAATATACTGGTGAAAGCCCCCAGCGCTAGTGTTGAGAGAAGAAATATAGAGAAAGGGGATACTGTGCAAATTACTAAGTCAAAACGGCATTTTACAAAATACCACAAAGATTATTGGACTCTGGAAATATTTAAAATAAAACACATACAATATAAGGAGAAGAGAGTGGTTAACGTATTAGAAAATTTAAATGGTGATGTGATTGATGGTACATTTTATGAAGAGGAAATACAAGCGGTGTCACTACCCAAAATTTACAAAATAGATGAAATTTTAGAAGTTAAAGGTAAATGTTTACTTGTTCGATGGCGGTGGGGTTATCCTGCTTCATTTAATTCGTGGATATGTGTATATTATTTAAAGTGTGTGAAAAAGAACGGTTAGCAACATTTAAAGAACAATGGAAGTTCCATCATGTCAACTTGCAGAGTGTGGTTAGGTTAGCTGATATCGTAAAATGTGCATTTTGTAATTAACATGCGTATAATGTCCCCCTTTAAAGCTAAGCACTGCCATCTCCTGTAACAACCGTTATTTACGGTGAATTCTCTTCTGAACTGAAAATTGATTTCCAAAGAAAATATATATAGATTAAAATGTGAAATACCGTTGAACTCTATGAGTCATTACAGCAAAATCTGCCCGATTGGTATTTTATAGGTGTATATGCTGCAGATCAATTACCTCGCTTTATTCATACACTGCCTGCAGCCGTAGTTATTAACACTGATTATAGTAGTAAGTCTGGCGAGCATTGGGTTGCCATTATTATATGTAATACTGGTCATGGTGAATAGTATATCGACAGCTATGGCCTCCACCATATATACCGTATCATATAAAGTGTCTAAAACTGAACTGTTTATTCTAAACGTAATAGACGTATTCAAGGTGATTTATCTCAATTCTGTGGACACTATTGTTTTCTCTACTTATCATGCCGTGCGCCTGGCTATTCACTACAGGACTTCTTAAATAAATTCCCAACCGCCAACACTAATGTTAATGATATTATGCTTTATTCGTTTATGAGAATGGTCCCTGACATGAGATTAAGTTCACCGTAAGCCTTATTAGTGTGTGTAGGTCCTGGAGCCAGACGAGTTTAGTTAGCTGTGTACACATGTTTGTTATGTTTCAGTGTAATAGTGTTTTTTAAATTTAGGTTACTGTAGTCTGTCTGTATAATGAGAAGCCTAGTATAATAAAAAGGAATATTAAAAACAGTATTTTTATTAATTTCATGTTATGAACAAATTTCAATAGTATTACTAATACGAACCTATATACAAATAAAGTGGTGCCAGCAGACCTACGTACGTCCTGTCGTTTTCGAACTTCGTCTGCCATCAACTTAAGGTTTTTTGCTTTGAGGATCAATAAAAGATTAAAGAAGACCAACTTAAGCACACGTGACACGAGAAGAGTTTGAATATTGAAAATCTTATTTACAAAACTTTGTGTGTTTGTGTATGTGTGCACTTAATGCAAAGAAAATGAAAATATCTTCAACAGAAGACTTGCAAATCAGACGATCAATATTCTGACCATACTTCTTCCTGCATCTGTTAATAGCCGTGAGGAAAATAATATTAAAGAGGAGAACAAAATTGTCCACCGCAAACATACAGTCAATTTTCTGCCTAGAAACATAAAGTCATCATTCATATTATACATTATTATTTTTTCACTACAATCACAGACAGTACAGTTATTTTGTTTAAATAATATATAATGTACACACACTCATTTGTTATAATCTTTATCACTTTAATTTTCTGGGTTCTGCAATGCTTTTGTAACATACCTTTTGTTCCTGGACTAAGCCAATGTGTCAGAGCGGAGAGTGAGCGTAAGTCATCGAAATTTCTCGAAGCTTCAAGAGAATGACTAATGAAACTGGGGCTGTGAGAAACCAATGTATTCCTTGCCATGTGTTTAGGCTTAAAAACTGAATTCGTATTCTAGTCTCTGCTATGTTAAATAAGGGTTGGCGTAGCCTTTTATACCGTGTTAAATAGGTGCTGAGAAATGGTTCATAGCTTCTGTGCTATATTAAATGCGAGTTGTCAAAGGAAGGGGCGTGTAGCCTTTTATGAAATATAGGTTAGCTGTAGTATGGTCTTCAACAAATTATAATATAGCTCGTAGCCTTTTATAAAAAAAAATATAAAAAAAAGCGTGACACTGCGTCTCGTACAGGCCCCTGGAATGACCTACCATGCCCTGTTATGCAGGTTAGCTAGAGTACGCTCTTCAGGGTTTTATAATGTAACTCGTAGCCTTTTATGACCACAAAAAATGCGACATCGTATAGCCCCCTGGAAAATGACCCCCTATGCCATGTTATGTAGTATGTTCTTCACCAGATTATAGTAACCACAACTAATGCGACACTGCGTCTCGTACAGCCCTGGAAAATTGACTCCTTGCTATCAGTCGGGTATGGTATACTGGGGTATGACCTCCTATGCAGGTTAGCTAGTATCGTATAAATGTACTTTAACTTCGTATAAATGTATTTTAACTAAGGTGAACTGGGGAATTTCAGCAATTCTAAAGGAAACTAATTGTATTCTGATAACGTTAACAAAGATGACAGATGATATTTATTGTGAAGTTCAAGAGGATATAACAAATTGCAAATATATAATAATTCTGATTTATCTAACAATTCTGTTTAAAGTCGGTAGTATACATTTTGTATGCCTGTCACACAATTGATTGATACAATTGCAATAAGCAATGAAATATAGACACAATGAAATGAACAGTTATAGTAAAATAAAAAAGTGGAAGATACAATTAAATCAATAGTGGGAGACCTCCTACAGTTAGACTTCCTTTTAATTGTCAAAAACTTTGAGTGATATGTAGAAGTTAGGATGGAATTTTACAAAGGTTTCAGACTTACAATTTCGAACAATGTATTGGATATAGTAACTTCCTTTCACCGTATTTCCCGGTTCGCACCGCCATCGTAGGTTGCTCCAATAGAGTGAAGAGATGATCCGTCAGTTCAGAGATGATTCTGGGTCTTCTATTTATAGGAGCTGTTGTTTTCGTTTTTTCCTGCCGTGGATTTCCAAACGAGGCAATTAACAAATCATTAACTTGGTCTCTGAGTATTTTTGTCTTTGCTGATTGTTTGTTTAAAATTAACAAAGTTTTAAGATTCTCTTCATGCTTTTAAGATTTATACATTTACAAAAGACTTGAAAATTATTTTTATTAAAGTACAACACAATATTTGAATGAGGTGCAATATCTGCGTAATAAAATTAATATTAAATATAGACACATGCGCAGATATTACACTAGAGTACGCTCTTCAGCAAATTACAATATAGCTCGTAGCCTTTTATGATCACAAATAACGCGACATCGTACAGCCTCTGGAAAATGACCTCGTATGGCATGTTATGTAGTATGTTCTTCAGCAAATTATAATATAGCTCGAAGCTTTTTATAAAAATTATAATCACAACAAATGAGACACTCCATCTCGTACAGCCCTGGAAAATAGACTCCTTGCTATCAGCCGGGTACGGTATACTGGGGTATACTTAGGGTATACCTACTGCCATGTTATGTAGGTTAGGTTTGGTATGTTCTTCAGGGTTTCATAATATAGCGCCTAGCCTTTTATAAATCAGATTAAATTCTGATTACGTACTAAACAGCACCAAATGACTACATCCTACTGCATAAGTATCTCAGGACAGTTCCAAATATAGATAGTGACTTACGGCACAGACACGAATTTTTGGAGTAACTTTGTCCCCTTTTTACAATGATTTTTCCACTCTATCTATTGCATGTTCTACATTAGAACCATCAGCTCCGTGTGTAGTGTAGGAGGTAGAGGGTGGAGTATTTTCACTTTTGGAGTCGTGTTTTTGCCTTTCCTCTAATTACTCTGAGATACAACTGCTTCGCTGGTGTTTCGAAGTAACATTTTTATAGTTAGGAGATATGTGTTGAGCCTCAAAAGTCTCCATATGTGTTGAGTATCGTTTTGTTTCCAGTTATATTTGCACATTTTGACAGATTTCAGTCATAAGACTCACACATGAGAGTGTCATTTTCTCATAATATGTTAGGTGTTCGCAAAGTTTTATTGTGCGATATGTTTTATTTTCTAATCTGTCACAGGCTCAAGGACCTCATGTTCATTACTTTTTTGTGGTGAGCAAGGGTTTGCTTCATATTTTGTCCTTTGAGTCAGTTGTTCACTGGGTTTGTGTTAATAGCTTATATGACTATAATACGTACTATTACATAGTTTTTCATTTTATAAATAATTGCCTAGTGACAGTTTCCAGATACGTGTGGTCCTAAGAGTGTTTGAGGTTAGTAATCTCTTCCTCTTTTATCAGTTCAGTGTAATACAAGGTATTTTGTTAATTTTATTGTTAAGAGCTGGCCAGTGTATATCGAAGCTCAGTTTTGATACTAAGGTTTTATTTTTGGACATGCTTTGCAATCTATAATGGTTCAACAACGTGTTTATTGTGTATTGGTTTGTATTTTCTGACTTCTTTCCAGTCACCTGTCGACCTATAGTGTCAAGAGAGTGTGAGTTCACTCCTGCTTCTTAGCTGGGAGCGATATTTGGGGAATCTCCTCTACTGCTTCTTTTCCTTGTACTTAGAAGTACAGTTTTGTGATAAAAAATTTCCAATTGTACTAAGGAGTATAATTTGCAGTGATAATTCGCTTTTCCAAGTAAGCTGTACTGAGAAGTACAAGTGGGGCGACGTTTCAAAATTATACTAACAAGTACAATTTTATAAGATTTACCTTTTTTAAAGTAATTTGTACTAAAAGTACAAGTGAGTCTCTTATCTTTCACAAAATGTACTAGAAAGTATAGGTGGTGATGCTTAAGTTACCCATACATTCGAGGACTTACTAAGTACTGATGTGTGGTGCGTAATCTTCTTGTATCTCCACTGTTCCTCGGAAGCTACTAGGTTTTTCTTGTACATTAAATATGACTCTCTAAACACGAACTCAGAAAATATTCAGCAACGTGATACACAATGAACATCTTCGTGAAGCATTATGTAACTCAAAGCAAATGCAAAATGAAACCTTAGGTTTAAAACTCAGCTTGCTGAAACACCAGGCATCTCTTAACAATAACAATTGACAACCTACTTTGTACACACTGAATTCATAAAAGTAGATGTTACAGACACTTTTAGGACCAATATAATCTGGAAACAGCGATTAAGCAATTATTTATAAAATGAAAAACTATATAATAGTAAGTATTATAGTCATACAAGCTATTAACACAACCTGAGTAAACAACTGACTCAAATGACAAGAAATGTAACCGACTCTTACTCGCCACAATAAAGAACAGAATCATGATACCCCTGAACCTTTGACTGGGTAGAAAAGTAAAATCTATCGTTAAAATAGAACTTTGCAAAAACCTAACATATGAGAAAATGACACCCTCATGTGAGTGTCTTGTGACAGATAACTGTCAAAATCTGCAAAAATAACTGGAAACAAAAGATCATACTCAATACATATGGGGAATTTTGAATCTCCTAACTAGAAAAGTGTTACCTCGAAATACCACGGAAGAAGTTGTATCTCAGCATACATAGCGGAAAGTCCAAAACTCGACTCCAAATGTAAAATATTCCACCCATTATCTCCTACACTACACATGGATGTGGTGGTTCTAATTTGATGCATGCATTAGATAGAGTGGAAAGAAATCATTGTTAAAAAGAGGTAGAGCTAGAGAAAAAAATTGTGCATGTGTCCTAAGTCACTATCTATATTTGAAACTGTCCTGAGATACCAATGCTAAGTAAGTATCAACCTGTAAACACATACGCGGAATTACGTACGCAATTCACAAATGAAAAATAAACAAATTGGAAGGGTCAAGTGTAATTCAAGACAAAAAATCGGACGCTTTAACTTTAACAGCCAAAACAATGCAATAAGAAATGTATGAACTGGAAAAGTACAATCAAGCCCGGTTACGAAATCAATGACTAAGAGATCTGAAAGGAAACGAAAAAAGTCTACAAACCAGGCCAACTTCCTCCAAGCGGGAGATCAAATAGAAAAGAGGAATATTAATGACGTCACATCGGGCACAATGCTACTCCGGACGAAAGTCCACCAGGCAGTTTTGACATATCTGTTCAAAAATCAAAGGGGAATTTTGCCTCCCCGAATGGTACCGATGACCATATTTTAGGAGTCTGGCTCACGGGCTATATAGTCAGAGAACGGTGTAACAATATTCTGGGATCATGAAATTTTACTGCCTATCCAATAGTTGACTAAACATGTTGGGTGTAGATCATGAAAACCTTTCTTTAAGACGAAGCTCCTTTTAGTAGCGGTTAACCAAACATTGACACTGCCACAAGAAAGATTTCGACAAATAATTTTCTCTGGCGTTGCCTCTTTCTCTAAGCAGATGGTGGAAGCGAAAGGTTGTCATATCTTTTCGAAGGAGAAAAAGTTAGGAAAAAGTAAAAGCGAAAAGAAGGAAAGAATAATAAGAAAGGAAGGGGCAACGTTTGGCTCGAAACCACAGAGATTCCTTCCACGGGCCTGTGATTTTGATGAAAACATACGGTGACATAAGGATGCCTTGTTTTTGACGAGAGAATAACTGAAAAATTTTAACATTTTAAGTTAAGCATGTTGAAACACATTCCACATAATATTTGAGAAATATTTAATTACATCATTTACTCCATGTTTCATTTGTAGCCCAGTATAATGAAATTCAAGTTTTTACAGCTTGCTGAAATTTTAATTGTATTCGGAAAACAGGAAAAGAATCCATTATATTTAAATGACGATTTTTGCAGTTAAGGTTTTGCCCATCTCTTAGTTTTCTACTTGTTCTAATGTTCGTAGAGCGTGCTATCTGTTTGATAATTAGCTTTTACTGTTAATTCATTAATTACCCTAAGCCCTTAAAGTATTAGAATGATTTAATTTGAAAGAAATGCTGAAACTTAATCTTTACCTGCTACTTGTCTTGTTTGTAATCTACATCACGCAACATTTTGGTTTTGTTGACCAATGACTTACGAAAATTAAAAAAATGTATCAAATATTTATTAAAATTCTGTATTTTCGTATGCTACTTCTTAAACTTCAGCATGGTAATTTTTTATATCTTTAGAAATATGTTGTATGCAATTTACAGAAAATTAACTATACTACACTACTATTCGACATTTTAATGTAATAGTTTATTGACACTTAGTTTATGATTCCAAAAATCCTACTATATTGAACTTGAATTTGCTAAAATTTAACATTTTGTTTACAAGTTAGTTGAATTTCCACATTTATTTGTATGCGGGTTAGTGTAGCTAGACGGTCAGGCAATAAGCTTTGTATACGCCAGTAGAATATGGAGCACTATGTGTGTGTCCTCAATTTACACTAATGGAAGTCAGAGATAAGAGATCTTATATTCCATTAGTAGCCTTTTACGGTAGGTATGTGCACTTAATACCACTTAGCTTTTAGATAATGGTGAGATAAGAGTTACTACCACTCTAAAACCACTTAACGGAAAGTGCATTTAAAAGAATGTATCGATATGAGCTTCCATTAGTCTAATGATATAGGTAAAAGCACTCAACACCACTCAGCTCGTTAGATAATGGTAAGATATCAGTTAAAACCACTTAATGGAGAGTGCTCTTAAAAGCATGTACGTATAAGAGCTTCCATTAGTTAATTAATATAGGTATTTGCACTTAATACCACTTAACTCGTTAGATAATGGTAAGATAATAGTTATGACTACTTTAAACCACTCAACTGAGATAATAAGTAGTACATTCTTAAAAGCATTAGATGGATAGAGTCCTTTTAGGGTTATCTTATAACAGCACCTTTCAGTGCATCATGGTGAAAGGCGGATGTACTGGAGTAATGTTCATATACGCTTTCAATGTAGGTTACAGCACTTAACACCACTTAGCCTGTTAGGTAATGCCGAGATAACAGTTAATACTACTCAAAAACCTTTTAACTGAGATGATAACTAGTACACATTGAAAACCATTAGATAGAGTGCTTGTAGTCTTTTATTATGATTGCAATAGCTTTTAGTACGACCTGGTGAAAGGCGGATGCCGTTCGTTTGCGCATTTGCACGAGTATGAATGAAGTATGTTAGTGTTTAAGTATGAATATTAGTTGGTATGGCTACCTCAAGCGTGGACCTAGCTATTCCTACCGTTGTTAGTCCAAGCATATCGTTACCAACGTGCAAGTGCTCTTCCCGCTGGGTGACGGAAGGCTGTATAATAGCGAGTATACAAGCATACGAGTTTTCAAACTACTTGTTGTGTTTAGGCTGCTATACGAATCAACCAAGCCAGCGTGGTCATATTTGTGCTGGTCATCGCAATGGATATATTTTTTCGGACGCCACTGCTGAGGAATTAGCGACACTGTTTGGTACACGTACCAAGACCATTTTGCGTGACTCGAAGACGGTGGAAGAATTGTTTATGTTGTACGTACATTCTCATGAGTCAACTCCTGCAGCATTAAGGGAAAAGTTTGATTGGGGTTTCCAACGCATGTTAAAATTGAATCGTGGAGTTTTGGTGGACTTGTTGCTGAAGAAGGATATGGAGGTCCCCTTCAAGACCAAGTGATCCCTTACTAGTGCAATTACATATTTTAGTAATAATAATTACAGTTTGTTTAGTATGGCTCAGTGTACGAGTTGTGAAGGTGACTTTATTGTGGATCAATGTGTCTTGTCCACCATTAGTTTGTACTTGGAAACGAACAACATTGAATGTACCAATTGTAATTTACGTAAGCCCCACAATTGCCTGTACGTGTGGAATACGGGTACAGTAATTGCTCAGTATGTATCCAGTCACATGAACGATCCTGAACAGTTTAGTGAATATTACTCCATTTTCACTGCTCAAGGCCATACACATATTATGAAGAGACCGTTTCTGAACGTAGTGCATCAGTTCATTAAGGATCCCGAGTGCATTGCTCAATTGATTCCTTTAGTGCTTCAACACCAACAGCATCAGCAACAGTTGATTTCACCAGGTGTACGTGTTTTATGTGCAAGGCAGTTTATAATCGATTTTCAAGGTTGTAAGATTTATGTTAAAGAGTAGTTTAATTGCTTCGCATCGTTGATGCTCTGAAAATGTTTCAAAGAAACATTTGAACATTTTAGTACTTTGTTTGGTTGCGTGTGATGCAACATTAATATTCCATTCCCTGGTAAAGTTACCCTGTGAACGTTTAGACTTAGCTGTAGGGTACCAACGTCAAGCGGATTGGCTAACGAATAATTTGCACCGGTTACAATGGACTACATCCAATG
>JAGDQP010002532.1:0-56864 GCA_022664845.1 Lepisma saccharinum
ATGTTCAAGCTCCTTAGCTATCTACAAATTGATGTAACTCTGCCTCTATTTGGCCTAGAACGTTCAAATAAATTGAAGTTCAAAGATATTGCAACAAGCTTTTCAGTGATATACATAACAAGTCTATTTTCGGGTAAAATATATTGATGGGCTTTGAATCAACAAAGAATCGGCAAATAGTATTTATGAATGTTTTATAGCAAAACGTTTGATGATGATTGTACCAAGAAATATTTAAACGGAGAAATAACAGGAATTATAGGAATGCAAAAGTTTGCGAAATTCTTGGTGAACGACTTGCAGGTCTGTAGCCGAAACGCGAAAGAAAGAGCTCAACAGACGTGACATATACACGTGATCGACCTAGAGTTCATTTGCGCTTCGCAACTCGAAAACTGTGATGTAGGCATGACTTTTAAAAAGTAGGGAAATTTCCAAAGCTTTGACGTAGTCAAGTAGAAGTTGACGAGTTGCTTTAGCAGATCTGGAAAGTTAGTCGAAATCCAGCATTCGTACGAGAACAAGTAGTCTGTTCGAGTTGAGTAGTCAAGTAAGCTCACTCAAAAGATAGCAAGTAAGTGGTATGATATTTCTTCGATCGTTTGCCGTCATGTTTGTTGAAGTCTGATTGGTTAAATTAACTAACTGAACATTGATTTATCGTTTAACTTAGACCTACATTGCACGATATTTGCATTATAAATTATTTTAGGAAATTAGGATGAAAGTTTGTTTCTTTGTTGCATCAACTATAATATCTTAGCTATCATTGCCACCCGAACAATGAATTTCGCCACTGTAGCGTTCCATGATAAATGAAAAGGGATTTCTCTATTTTATTTGTTGAATCCTACTCCGATACCAAAATAGAAAGTAATGTTTACCAGCGACTAAGATTTACCCAGTGGATCATATATATATTCTGAGCTAGTTCTGCACTGATCAATTCAGCACCCATTTCAAAGTCACTTACCCCTTCAATACTTGGACTTTATTGAAGTGGGAGGCTTACAAATGAATGGTGGGATCAGCCCTCAAACTAGATGGGAATTGCACCTGCCAGTGGTTTGTATTACTCCGAAGCAACACACACTTGTGTAGATGCAGTTCGCACCTAGGATTTCTTAGTTGTGTGTTAGACATCACAGTATTAAGATTGTTGAGAAATATCAGTGTGTATGGCAAAATCCCGTCACACGCAACTAAGTAACATGGTGAAGTTGTGCCGGACTTTTAATAATAAGTACGATCCCGACATTCTTTCAAACAAATGTATAATGTTAGTGCTGAAAAGTTAAATCGTCCATGGTAGAGGTTAAATTGCCCCGACAATTAGTTCAAAATTCGGTTCAAGTTTGGAAGTTGTACAGAATCCGGTCGCGAATTTTTTTCTTGAAATGTAAAATCTTGCTATACTAATTTAATCATGTAATGTCAAAATCTAAACGCAACCATAGTGATAGTTTAGATCTTTGTCAAGTAGAATTAGACGAGCTTTATGCGTTGTATAATATAAAGTTTCCGCAAAGACAAGCTAAACATACGTATAATACGAGGTCAGAGTCTAGGAACAGGAAAATTAATCAGATGACGAAAGGCAACCTATACAAAACATTGTTAATGTTTACAGTTCCTCATATCCGATTCCAAGGTTCAGCGCCAAGACGGATGACATTGAGCAGTTTTTAAAGCAATACGAGGACGCTCAAAAGCAACATCGATGGACGGAGGACCAGGCGAAGGAATTTCTACCAACCACTTTTGTTGGAAAAAGTCGCGATTGGGTATAATTACGTATTATAACGCTAGGACTGCTTTGATTTTGACCTTTGAACTTTTATGTTGAATAGCTTAAAACATGTTCCCCTCCGAAAAATACGGAGAGAATATGTTTGGTAGTCCATACTTTGCTATAAAACACGAAAAATCAATGTGAATCTGTAATAGAATCAGGGTTTCCAACTTTGAGGCGAAAATTGCTGTTACTGGTCAGTAATATGAATATTTCAAGATAAATCAGAATCAGTGCATTAAATTTTATGCTAGCGTTTGGGAGTTGATTTGCATTAGTATCGTAGATATTAACAGATACAATGTCGAGCATTGTCAGTGTTGTCAACCCGAGATAAGGTGGTTCTTCTTCAGATTCTTGTCAAGATTCTCCAACTGGAACAGTCTCTTGATTTTCGTATTTGGAATTCTGTAAAGATGGTAATCATTCTATGTGAAGTAGGTTAAACGTGTAAAGTTCTATAGCGACAATTAATCTGTAATAATATACACAGTTTGCAACTCTGCGTTCCATGCATCATATAGAATTCCAGGATTACTATCATTAGAGAATTCCAAATACGAAAATCCACAGACTGTTCCAGTTGAAAAATCCACCTTATCTCGGGTTGACAACACTGACAATTCTCGACATTGTATCTGTTAATATCTACGATACTAATGCAAATCAACTCCCAAATGCTAAATTTTACTTTAATGCATTGTTTCTGATTTATCGTGAAATATTAATTTTATTGACCAGCGACAGCAATTTTCGCCTCATGGTTGGAAACCCTGATTCTTGTACAGATCCACATTGATTTTTCGTATGTTTTAGAGCATAGTATGGACTACCAAACGTATTCTCTCCGTAATTTTCTTAGAAGAACATGTTTTAAGTTATTCAACATCAAAGTTCAAAAGACATCAATATATTTATACCCGAAAATGGACGTGTTATATATATATCATTGAAAAGTTTATTGCAATATCTTTGAACTACAATTTATTTGAACTTTCTAGGCCAAATAGAGGCAGATTTACATCAATTTGTAGATAGCTAAGGAGCTTGAACAGAGCAATTTCGGTGCAATTTGACTTTGACTAATTTTAAGATTAAAAGGTATTCGAGATTTAACAATTGCCACGGTGACTAAGTTCCATTAACATCTCCAATTTCCCGAATTTAATACAATTCTGAGAAGAATAACTGTCTTGATTCGGCATGGAATATGTCTTCTGCTTCATCCAATTTTTTATTTGTTTTTTGCTTATATCTCCTTAATGCTTTGAGTGCAGGGTGTAAAAATTTGTATGACGCATTTTTGGTTAGTGGGCCATCGATTGCATGCGGAATTGCGCTTATGCCAGATTATCATCTCGGGAGTGTTCCTAGTAAGCTGTTCGATGTAATTAGAATTGATGAAATAGCATACCAAATAAGGCCGTCCACGGACAGAACAACTCTCCAGACATTTATCGCTCTTACACAAGACCTCATGGAACTCTTCCAAGAAGTATAACAGCTACTGCCGCATTCTTTCATAACAACCCAACAATCTTATTTCTTAAGGGATTTATGTGATAATGAATACATTATCTTCTGTGATTTTCCAGAGAATTACGCATTTGTTCTTCATTATGAAGTACAGGGGTTCCATTTTAACATTGCACAGGCCACCATTCACTCACTTGTGGCATATTACAGAAATCCTGAAACTTTTGCACTAGATTATATTTCTTTTGTTAGAATGTCAGAGTGTCTTCAGCATGATATGAGTGTGCATCTTTTTGTTAAGGTTTTCTGTTCGTTCTGCAGCCCAATTACGGTTACACTGATTCATTGTCTCAACAATTTCTGGTGCCACATCGTATGTCAAAGAACCATGTAATGGTATCGTGATACTGTCAAGAGACTTGCTGCCCGTACCAGTTTGCAAATTTCATACAACTGGCAGATTATAACGAAGAGTTATTTGAACATTGACAGTAATAATAATAACAACTCCATTGATATGGAATATGAAGAAGAGGTTACCCTCCGTCAACAATGGTTTCAAGGGAATCGCATAATTCCAGGTTCACCGAAGGTACACTGCGATATGCCGCTAGCTATAATGCATTTCAAGTAATAATCGTCTCACATTCTCTAGAAATGAAACAGGAATCATTGACAAGAAAGCATAATTAATCTGAACTAGTAATATAACGGAGTTTGTTTTATGCATATACAGAGGTAACCATTGGATAGGGTATGTTTTGACTCGAACGAATATATCAATGAGGTTTTTTTTTTTTTTGTTTATTATGTATTAACAAGAACCTAGATACAACAATAGTAGAAATTTTACACTGGGTTGTCAAACAATAAAATGAAAACAATCAATATTCAATAGAAAAAATGAACAAATAAATCAATTAAAACAATAATATAAAGAGACAAAAATCATTACTTCAGCTTAAATCAGATATCGATACTAGGTCTTTCATAAGACGGTTATATGGTAGAGCAAAATTAAGATAGTTTAAAACCTGATTATACTGAGAAGACAACCTGAAAAATACGGAACGCTGTACAAAAGAAAGCCTGGATGTTCGCAAAGCAAACAGATCGTTACTTGAAGAGTTCGTAATAATAATTGGTGTGAGTGAAAATGAAACACCAGCCTTCACTTCCTTCAGCTTTAAGATATGGCAGCGTAAGGCAATAGATAAATTTTCATATATCTTCCCACTACCGAATCCTAACATAGGCCTGCACTTTAGGATAGAATACATGAGGACTATTTCACACTACACCAAACTTACTCAGAAACATGGGCAAATGCCTCTCACCGGATTTTGATTTTTCGAGAAAGGTACCTTGCATTACTAACTAGGACTTCTTGGAAGAAAATTCTATAAACTTTTTCAACTAAACAGCGACCCTATAAACAGAATACGTATAGAAAATAATATGTCAGATAGTTTCGTGATTCGTAGCGGATTGAAGCAAGGTTATGATGCCATGTCACCACTTCTGTTTAACTTGTGTTAGAATATGCGATTCGAAAAATAAGAAGACAAGAAAATGACTAACATGGCTTGAACTAATTGTTCGTGTATGCGGATGTTGTAGATTTAATAGGGGACGATATAGATGCATTACAAAGTAATACCGATATTTTAGTAGAAGCTTGGTATGAAGTAAGTTTACAGATGAACGTAGGGAAAACAAAATACATGATAACAAGCCGAAACACAGAGGATGAAAGAAATAGAGACGTAGTAATTAAGAATGAGATCATAGAAAAAGTAATAAGAATAATAATTAAATAAATACTTAGGACCACATATAACAAGCAAAAGCGAGGTCACGAAAGAAATAAAGAAGTCATCGGACAACTCATGTTTCTATTAAATTCAGAAACTTCTAACCTCGCAATTAATATCAAGAAAGGTGAAATAGAAACTATACAGAACGATTACTCTGCTGGTAATACTTTATGAGTATGAAAATTGGGGTACGACCCTGGCAGTGAACATAAATTGCGTATGTTTAAAATAAGGTTTTGAGAAAGAAATAAGGGCCGAAACGGGATGAGACGGACGGATAATGAAAGAGACTGCATAATGAAGAACAGCAGACTGTATTGTTCACCCGACATAAAGCTAATGAAATCACGAAGAAGTCTATGATAGTCCAGGTCATGTAACTCGGATGGGGTAAAAACTAAGATATTCCATCGTGGTTGGTAAACCTACCTATAAAATCCTTCCACCAGTTCTAGCAGATGTACTGCATACTACAGGAAGACAGACACACTAGATGAAGACAAAAGACAAATGGAAGCTTCAACATGTCGGGAGATGTAATGAAAGAACTATTTACTAATGAAAGCGATAGTAATTTTGGCAGTCATGGTGTTGTAGATGAATATTGTGCACCTAAGTTATATAAATTCATTTTCTAGTTTCTGCATTTAAATTTTTCATAGATAAACATATTACATACATCATGTGTATTTTCATTTTTAAGTTTCTCATGCATAAACATTTTTATTCTTAAGTTCCTCGTACATAAACCTTTTTGCATTTCTTTTGTCGATATTTCCATAGTAATACAATATTAGTTAACTTGTACTTCTTTTCTTCCTACAGCGTTATTACTTTCTTTAGTAATTAAATTTTCTCATGTAAGCTCATTTAAACGTTTAATTTTATTTCGTTATTGAAATATATTGAAATATTATGTATTTACTGAATTAAATCTGTTTTTCACATTTTACCACTCACTCTTTTTAGTACGACAGCATTTCGGACTATTTCCTTTGGAAGTAGTATATAATTTGTCCTTTGGCCAAAAAAAAAGGCACACTTTAGATTCGACATCCAGACCTTGGTGTTCTTCAATTTGTTATTATGGTCTTATAATTTGTGCTGGTTTTGTTTGTTTGCTTGAGTTCAAGCAGTTTAATCATAGTAAACTGCTCGAGATTTGAAAGGATCTACTAAAAGTTCATAGGATCTAGACTAAAAATTCATGAATGGTTCGTTTTCTTCGAGGGATTTATTCATTGTCTCCCAACTTTAAAAGAACTTAATACTCCGAAATTCGGAGAACTAAATAACGGATATTCAATCGTTTGAGTTATTTATTTCTTGCGTTCTTAGACATATGGGATTACGGGATAACTAAATAATCTTGCCACGACTGTGCTTAAACCCTTACAGTATATTTTGTAGGAATGCAAACAGCTTGTAATAGCCACAGACAAGACATTCCAATAGAAGATATACCTGACAGGAGGGTGCATTTTCCCTGTATCTCAAGTTATCACAGGCACTTTACAGGTATTTTTAGCTGTATTGTCTGTCATGTTACAGTTACAAATTACAGGCAAAGTTCACTGCAACATCCCAGGACAAGTTCATGTTCTGTTACAAACAAAATACCTGCAAAGTCACAATTTTCCATGTTCCTGGTGCTGTTACAAGTCTGTATCAACATGACTTCTGAATCTGGCCTGTTTTAAAACTATCAGTCTTCGTTTTCAGTCATGTTTCTTTCATGTACCATTCAATTCACTTGCTGAGACAGGGAAGAAACAGGAGCTTGAACCTGATTTTGTACTGTTTTTTACGTAAATGGACCAAAAAAAAAAAAAAAATCCTGTTTTAAGAGCCAAAACAGGCATCAAACAGGGTAACATGCCAGTTTCTGGTCTGCTACAGCTCAAAATCTGTTTTTTCTCAGGGTGATTTTGTTTTATTTCGGAATTTTAATGAATTTCACCATGGTAGTGTAAATTTTTAGGGGACACTGGCATGTCTTTCCTTTCTAGCATGACTGACCCCTGCTAGCTGTAGAGTGCTTTATCTCTCATATGAAGTGTCAAATTGCTAGGTTCAGGTCAGGTTTATAAGATGTTGTTTTATATTCTAAATCATTGCAGTAAAAATTAAAGGATTTCCATTATCAGTGAACAATACGTAGATTGATAACTTTTTAATAAAATCATTGGCTCTCCTTTATTTCATATTAAAGTATGATACATTTCTTTTTTCCTTTTAGAAATATTTCATATAGTTAGTTCATCGTGTTTTACTATTCATGTAAATTCTTATGCCCGAATAGCAAGCAATTTCAATGGTTTCTCAGATTTGCAGGTTAGAATGTATATTACGTTAGAAGTGTGGTATGTACCCTTAGGATTTAAGGTGTGGTCACTAGCTGTATTTATAGTAATCGTGGGAGAAATGATGAAAATGGAACAGGTCCTACATTTGAGTCTCTTGCATACGTGGGCTCCAGTTAGGGGTGACAGTGGGGCGAAGGATTCGTACGGACTAAGATGCTTCTAAGGTTACGGGGGCGATGAAAAACTAATCTAGGTTTGGTGGGAAATACTGACCTTGTGCTTGGGTCTAATTGGAGAATGGAAGTGAAAATGTGGGATTTGTTTGATCTTGATTAGGTTAGGATGGAACTGGGTAATTGGAGCCAGTGGGTTCGGATTGTTGTTGGGAGTGTGGGAGGGTTGAATGTGCAGAGATGAATGTCGAATCTGCATGGTTACGAGGTTAGATGGGTAGCCTCAGTTGACTAAGAGCCTCCTGGAGGCGTTGGTTGTAGGTTTCGGCAGCAGTGGTGGTAGATTTCAGACGCTGTTATCTGAGGACACGGGAGAAAATTGTCGCTTTCTTAGTGTGGTATGAATGGGAACATGAGTATTGCAAATAGTACATATGATTGTTAGGTTTTATGTGGACGGAAGCATTGAGGCTGTTGTGGTACCCGACACCTATCACTTCCTGGAAATAATCCGTAAATTGTCACCTCTCCCTCCTGACATACTGATAATTACAATAGATGTCACTTCCTTGTGCACCAACATGTCCATGGCCTCGCAGCTTTGGAATTCTTGCTTAGCCAGATCCCAACCAAAATTTGCCTTCTAAATGTAGCCAATTTAGTCCTCACATGTAACGACTTGGCCTTTAACAAGTACTACCTTCAGATTTCAAACAAAAAAGCCACGTTCTTTGGCGGGGGCATCACTTTAGAAAACAACAATCTTAAGTTCTTATCCATACCACACCATACCTTTCTCCCTTGCCCTCAGAGGACAGCGCCTGAATTCTACCACCACTTTTGCCGAAACCTACAACCAACACCTCCAGGAGGCTCTAGTCAACCGAGGCTACTCATCTAGCCTTATAACCATGCAGATCCGACTTACATCTTTTCACATTCAACCCTACCACACTCCCAACAAATCCCATCAGCTCTAATTACCTATCTACAATAGGATTTTTTTTTTTAAAGAAGGGACATTGCCAATTTTTTACTTTAAAAAGTCGGGACATGTTAATAATTAGACAAATAAAATCTTTTTCTTATATTTTGCACTTCAATTAAGGTATTGATGTAAAAATGTCTCATGATAAATATAAATAAATAAATAAATAATATATAAATAAATAAATGATGGACAATGTCTGGCCGACCACCATGTGAAATGCAAATTTTACAGGTGGATAAAGAATTTTGCGCATTTTCATCTACGCTTTTTGATGAAAGTAGTTTTCCTTATATTATCATTTATGCTGCACTTGCATTTCAGTATAATGCGACTGGAAAATTAGCAGTTTACACAGCAACTACTAACGATTGGGAACTACGCAAACTCTAACAACTACTGTAGTCCAATATGTACCTAACGAAACCGGAAGTTAATAATGTAATATCTTGTCATACTAGATGAGACCCGAATTAAAAAAAAAATCGAACTTGCCCGTCCCCATCTTTGCTTATGAGTTTCTTGTTAAGTGTTGTGTGATACCAAGTTCTTGTTTCTTGTTAAGCTAGAGGAGTCAGTTAGGTTTGATATATGTTGTATAGATATGACCTCTGAAATTGAAGGACACTTAAAAAGCGAGACATGTGGGGAAAAATCGGAACACTGGGACATTTGATCAAAAAACGGGACAAATGGGGACCCTAAGTTACATCCTAACCTAACCAAGATCAAACAAATCCCACATTCTCCAATTCGAACCAGACGCAAGATTAATATTTAGCACCAAACCTAGATTAGTTTTTTGTCACCTTCTTTATCTTAGGAATATCTTAATTCGTGTAATACTTCCTCTGCCAGACCTAACCGGAGTCCACGTATGCAAGAGAACCAGATGTAGAACCTGCTCCATTATCATAACTTTTCCCACGATTACTATAAATACAGCTAGTGGTCACCACACCTTAAATCCTAAGAATACGTGTCACACCTGCAATACACATCCTAACCCGCAACAATTTCTGTGATGCTTTCTATGTGGGGGAAACAGGCAGAACCTCGAATATTCGTATTAATAACCATCTCCACTTTTTCTCCATCAATAAACCTGTTATTGCAGTCTCTCTACATATTCAGTCACACAACAATAATTTTGAGCTTCACGTTCCTGTAATACACATTATGCCTTCGTTTGCTCCCCCTACCATATTTACCAGCATTTTCACACACCCGTATGATCCTATCCTGAAACTTGCACGAAACACGTTAGTCAACTTTTTCGAGATTGATGCATCGTGCGCTTTCCTCTCCCAGCCACATAAAGAACTAACGTTCGGAAATTCGCGAAAATATCTTTATTTATTGTTTGTGTGTTTAAGTGAATTCTACTAGAAGTACCACATAAACTGTCACGTGTAAGTAATCCTATTCTTATTATCATTAGGTTTTACTTAATTGCCTTCCGGCTTTCCTTTGTGTTATACATATAATAATATGCAGCTCATACATTACTCGGTATAGGAAATTTCGTTGTATCTATTTTGTATAGGTTCACTATATATAGAAAATCATATTTTATTATTGTCAGTCTATACTACGTTTCTCTTAAAACAAACACACATTTCTAGACTCTGCAACCCTATTGATAAGCCTTCCAGCTTCAGCTATGATGTATCCTAATTCACGTTTTTACCAAGCATTCAAAGATAATTGCATAATTACAATCTAGTTATTCGATTGTCCTAGTATTTTCAACGATGGACGGGTTGATATTATCTCCAACTTATTCTTCTGTTGTAAACTGTGTAACAGGGAACTTCTACTGATCTAATCACTGTCTGTGTATATATGCATTTCTTCGAAATACGTATAGTATTTTCTTTTTTTCTTTGTTATTATTTTTTTTCAGGATGATTACATGGAAGCCTTGAATAAACTTCATTTGACGGTAACTAAAGCTTTTAAGGTAAATCAAAGTATCAAGTTTGAAGTTTTCATTCATAAAGTAGATGGCCTTTCAGATGATTATAAAATGGAAACCCAGAGAGACATACATCAGCGAGCTAATGATGATTTAATAGACGCAGGTCAGTTAGTTGAATAACTCATTACAGAATTTTAATTTCAGCTTTCTTAATTGTGTTTTCTCAAGGTCAAGCCGGAAACGAACCAATTCAAGCTCATAAGGTCAGTTTGAGCTCAAGCAATTTTGTATTCGAAATCAATTGAAGAGAGACCACACACTCGATTATCATGAAAGGTTTCCGATGGAAAGGTTGTAAAAAAAAAAAAAATGATTTGATTTCACGAATGGTGCCTCAAGATGAATGCTAAAATTTTCAAATATCTGAGAGTTGTAGTCGTTCATTGTGTGTTACAATACTTGTTTATTTAGCTGAAAATTTTCAAGAAAATATTACTTAAATATTCTCGATATATATAGGCAAGTTTTACTGTATATCTGGAGAAAGCAGTACTAATATATGTCTTTATTACATATTTCGCAATAACATTTTAATATTCTATAATGTGTAAATATTTGTAAATGATAAGAATTTTATTCTAACGATTTTCTAAAAAAGGAAAAGTATATTTCATGTTCGTATTTTTATGGAACGATGGTTTTCTTTCAAAGCTATAGTAAACGTTTAACTGTCTTATAAGGTCCAGATTTTCCTAGTTTTCAGTCGAGAGCTACTCAACGTCTGTACGAAACACAAGAATGTTGTTACAATTTTAATCCTCATCAGTGATAATTGTTCTGTTTCCGTGGGAATTAGTTTCTAAACGGGAAGTTTCGTTAGGATAATGACGTAATTTTAATTATGTCAATTATTGTTAACTTTAATGCATTATATAACCTATCTTTCTAGACCTAAAGAGTAAATTTTGACTGTCATTTATTTCTTGCTTTTGCGAGGAAGCTTCTTTTAGATAGATTTCGAAGAAAAATCTACCTATTGAGATCGGTACCATGTCATATATATATTTACACACTAGCGGCCATAATTATGAAGATATTTGAACCAAATTTTAATATGTTGTTTCTAGGCTTAATAGCTCGGGTAAGTTCGTTAATGAGCAAAATCGACCCAAGAGTGTGGTCAGGGGAGGGGGTTGAAATTAAAAAAAAAATATATGTATCAGCCCCTATGGAGTTTAGAGGGAAACGTTGCCTGCATAAATTATAGTACTCCCTATGAAGTTTACGATAACACCAACGATTCAGGGGTTGTGGGGGTATTAGTGGGGGTGGAAGTGGGGGTGGAAATTCGAAATTTTTAAAACCGCATCTTGTGTGGTATCGTTGAAAAGCTCTTGATGATTAATCTATAAATCAATAACTTGTTTCTCGATAGCGCTCATATAAGGCGAGATTAGAGTTTTTGAAAATAAAAAACACTTCGAGATCCTACCTCAGCGTGTAGGCCTGCCGAAAGGGATTTTTTTTCACTCCAAATGAGACTTACATTTATTAGTCGGGAGAGTCGCCTACTGTATATGTGGTAGAGAACCGTTTTCAAGCGCACATTGTTTGAAACCACAAGCTTCATAATTGATAAACAAAGGCCGAGCTTGTAATAGCAACAATATATAGAAGGTTGATCCAGTTAAAATGGGACGATTTGACCCTGGAGTAGTAACGTCCCACCTCAGTAGACCAGTCTAGGTTTATAAACCACTGTTCCGGCTCTGGCGTGGAATTTGGGCTGAAAGGCAATCGTTATTAGTATGGAATTACGACCCAAAGTATAACAAAATACCTCTACATGTGCCTGTCTGGAATCGCCCTGTCGTAAGGGGGACTCCGCGTGTATAAAGGATAATGTTTGCAAAGGAAAACAAGGACGAAAACAACAGGAGACAGTTAACCTTTTATTGCGATCGACCTAGCTGAAGGATATCAAGGTAACTGTTTCGGCCGAATTTCAAGAATAAGTGAAGTTACATATTGCTACATGGACGTACATACCCCTTCACAGTGGGAGTTGTTCGGCTTCCGTGACATAGAAATTAGTTCACAAATTACATTTTATTTTAATCAGAAATATTTTAAGGGGCAATTATTCTTAAAAACTCTCAAATTATTTATCAGATTTTATAGTACTTAAATGTTTTATATATTGTCTCTTTGTAAATAGTACTGGCGGTAATGTAGTCGTGTTCCATGTGAAATGTCCATTGTATATACACACACGTTATTTCGATGCCATATTGTTTAAAATAAATACTTAGTCCAAAACCTTTAAATAGACTTGAATTGCATAAACAAAACTTTTAAACATAAGGTAACATTCTGCATGCAAAATAAATAATTCTTTTGAAAATCATTATTATTAAAAAGTGTGTAAACTGTAATTCAGTTCATAACGAAGCATTCAACACGAATAATGCTCAGGTAAACAATATAATTAGAAAGATCCAAAATATGAGTTTATATTATCGGTTCCGGAGGTACCAAATATTTATACACTGCTACGTGCAAGATGTGACAGTAGCAGTTTTGAGTTGCTGTGGGTAGTGTATGACGTTCCCGCTATGGCATCGAATGTTCCTGGTATGTGACAGGGGTTCATAGTTGCGCTTTCCGAAGAAACATACGGTCTCTCAAGGATAGTGCAGCGGTGTAAAAGCAAAGGACTGACCATCAGCAAGTCATGTTGGTGGCGCATTATTCAACAGCACAAGAGTGGGTTTCTTCTGGAAGCGCTTTGTTTGAAATAATTACGAAGACAGCGGGTAGAGCCATCCCGAACCGCCGAGGTAGTGCCACATGTATGGGTGGGTGTGATGAAATCCACAAATGCAGCGCAACCTCGCCAGCCACGCAGGTGTGTCCCAATTCACAGTATGGCACATTCTCGACAATTTATCATTCGAGCTCTGACATAAAGCTGCAATAAGCTAGAAACACTGTATATATGAATATCTATAAGATCTGCGTAACTTCATACGAAGTGGACCACCTTTTCTTTACTATACGCTAATGACCTGATCACATTTCCAACATACAACAACAAAATAAATGTATGTAAAAATCCGAATAATGCTTCATTTATTATTTAAGAAACTCTCTCAAGAACTAACGTACTTGAAACATACACAGATATGAAGTAATCGACATATAAAACAATGATTTCTTTAAAAAAACAAAGAGACAATTCCCATGCCCCACGGGCCATTATACAATAGAATCTGTTTACAAAACAAAAGTAACGTATCTACGTAAAATAGGACATGCTGTTCTTTCAAAAGTGTTTCGTTCCAAGTCATTTTTATTATTTAACTCACGGTTATCTTACGCCTTAGCATCCTCTCCCCCTTATCTTGTGAATCTTCCATATATGGAACCAAGTACACGGTAGCTAAATCATGGTGACCATCTTCAAACATGTCCTTTACTAACTGTTTAACTTTTTGGAATTGAGGATTGCCCAAAAAGATGAATGTCTCCACGCTTGTTTGGATCCTTACGAAATTTTTCCTCCGCGTCAGACGATTTCCTGGATCACCTGGTGGAATGCTTCTTCCTTCTGTTACCTGTACGTTCCTTTGGTTCTACCTTGTCATTTGACCAAACATTTGGACATACATTTTGATCTTTTTTCTGTTTAATTACACACTCCTGAAATTCAACTTCGTTGTCAGGAATTTCCAGAGAGCTGAAAACTCAGCCTCCATTTTATAGATCTACACTTCATCATTAAATTCCTGATCAACAGAACTGCTTTCTGAGCCAAAACAAGTATCTTTATCGCCAACAGAATCAACCATATTGTCTGAGAAAACTTCTTCTTGGCAAAATTTCTGGACTGATAAGAAACTATTTGCATCATCATCGTCAGTAACTTCTTCACCTGCAACCATGTCAAATGATAATTCATGAAAAGGCATCTGCGTCTCATCTTCTAGTTTGTTACACAAATGATTAATACAATTCAACTCCTCCTGCCTCAACGAACCAAATTGTAAAGCCGAGTTTAACCTTTCTGTGGCTTTAAAACAGAAGCGAATATGACCAGGATCTGAACTACACTGTGATATGACCTTTTACACCATTTAACGGTTTCCTCAAAATATCCTTGCTTGTACAAAACAGCTGATAGATTATTGCACAACAACAAATTTTCAGGATCAAGGTGCAGAGACTTAGAGAAGGCGAGCAAGGCTTTTGAAAATTCACCCTGTCTGAAAAATAATAACCCTTGATCCTTAAATAGAAGAGCCATGTCCTGATAAGTTATATGCTGACCATCGATATTGTTATACACAAGTTGATTTGAACTTAAATGCTCAACATTTTGCTCGTTGGAAGAACTATTGGAGATCTTATCAGCAGTCAAAGGAGAATTATTCTCCATCTGGACTATACACCCAATAACCTTCGAATGCATTTCAGCTAATGTTTTGACATTTTTATCTAAATCCCACACTGTTGTTTCAAGAGAACTTACTTTCTTATTTAGATTACTAAGAAGACCGTCGTAATAACTACGCATGTCTTCCATAAAATGATTCAAATCGGATCTGATGCTATCCTTGAAACTAGCTCAAGAGCTTGGTTTGGACTTAGAATCTAAAGAAGAATTAACTGAAGCCGAATGTTGAAACGAATTTCCATCATAGATATTATTATTTAAAACCAAAGCTTTCAACCAGTCATGATTTATAATGGCCTGATCTTCCAATTATCTGATTAGCTAATAATTCACGGATTATGGTGAATTTGCACTGATAAACGTGTTCCTCTATTCTGACATACAAGAATATCTCACCGATAGCTAAAAGTATTGAACCATTAATCAAAATTATGTTCTTGTTACAGGGAAACAGCTGAATCCAGTTGTAGCGTTTGCAATCAGTGTAATATTCTCAAGTGAACCAGTATCAATAATAAAAGGTAACTCATATTGTTCTATCCACAGTTTGATATCGTGAGGAGTTAGTACAGTCATCTTCTAAACGCAAAATGTCATCAATATGCAAATGCTGGACTTGATTTATCATGTTTTCCTGTAAAGTGTGATTATTATGTGAATCCAAAACATTATGAATAGTTTTGGTAACATTGCCTTTACAGAGAGAACTACGACTGAAATGCCCTTTCAGTCTGCAAGTATTACATAAGGAATTATACGCTTTACAACGCCGATACTCATGAGAGTAGTTGCATCTAATGCATTTCTTCCTAAATCCAGTAGATGGCTCTAACTTTTTGTTTTTATAAAAATAACCGGGGTTCGTATCCTTACTTAATAAATGACATTCATTCAAAAGAAAGTTTAACTTCTGCTAAAAGCCTTTTCTTGATAGAATCATCCATAATACCTAAAAGAAATTGGTCCCGGAGCATGGTGTTAATGTATTCTCCATATTCACGTTTGATAGCTTGTTTTTTTAATCTATTCACGGACTGTTGAATAGGTTCGAATTTTGATTGACGCAGTAAGTGAAACTTGTACCTTTGAACAATCTCTGTTTGAGGTTTATCAGATATGGTTAATAGTTTTTCTTTAATTGCATCATATGCAATCATGCGTTTTTTACTTGATCGTAAGCTTCTGGACCCAAGCATGAAAATAATAAACTAGCCTGCTGTTTACCTTCAATCTTATGGACTTGACAATAGAATTCAAACTTATCTATATAGTTATGAATATTTGAGTCATTTACATCCAACTGCTCGAATTGAACTTGGAAAGATAACATCTTCGTATTCCAATGGTCTGCGCCAGATAAGCTAGAAACACTGTAGATATGAATAGCTATAAGATCTGCGTAAGTTCATACGAAGTGAACCACCTTTTCTTTATTATAAGCAAATTACCTGATAACATTTCCAACATATCACAACACAATGAATCAATGAACAAATCCGAATAATGCTTCATATATTATTCAGGAAACTCTCTCAAGAACTAACTTACTTGAAACATACACAGATATGAAGTAATCGACATATAAAACAATGGTTTCTTAAAAAAGACTACAATTCATATGCCCCACGGGAATGCAATAGATACAATACAATACAATACAATTCAATAGAATCTGTTTACAAAACAAAAGTAACATATCTACGTAAAACAGGACATGCTGTTCTTTCAAAAGTGTTTCGTTCCAAGCCATTTTTGTTATTTAACTCGCGGTTATCTTACGCCTTAGCAAAAGCTTGTGGACACGCAGTGAAGGAACGTCATATCAAGGAACGGGTCACCAACGAAAGTAAGAAAATAAATTCACCACTTGAGAACATATTTGAATAACTATTTGAAAGCAATTTTAATGCAGAAAAAGGTGATTGTGTTGAAGTAATTTTGAAAATAACGATAAAAGTTATTTCATAGATTTGTTTTTCAAAAACCGTATTATTTGATTCTTTTTTTTTTAAGTCTTACTTAGTGTTTGGAAAAGAAGTAAATGTATTTCTAAAATAATTTGATATAGGCCTATCTATTTTTAACTGCTTAGAAACAGTTTCCATTATTTATTTGTAACTAAAGTATGATAATTACAACAGTAGATTATATTTCATAGATGAAGTATTTTGTCGGAAAATAATAGCATTTCACTGAAATAATAGAAAAAGTCCGATTTGTAAATTTTGCAGTACTGGGTCGTATAGCTACCAAAGATGCTTGTTTAAAATTTAAAGTATCTTCCTTAACTTTTGCAAAATTCATGACGTTTATGTATTAGCGTAATTTTCGGATTCTAAAGGAAGTCTAAATGAAATTAACGCTTTATAGCTACTACAGGTCTTCTATGATCTTGACAGAAAAGTAGGCATTTTCCAAGATTCAACCGATGAGATTGCTGATAAGAAGTTAGGGAGAGTATTTCTGATAGTGAGACTCACTTGACCATGACGAATACAAGCTGACGTTACTCGATTACCTATGATCCCCTTCAGTTCAAGTGACGGCTGGCGCATCTTTATCTACACGAATTTATTGAAAGTGCTCAATATAGAGTTTGAAAAAAAAAATCGAGACGACAGGGTGTTGATCTCGCGACCCACAGCACAGCACGTAGACCCTACACTAGGAAATAACTGTTTCCCTTACCTACTTTCCCAGAGTTTGCAATATTGGAAACCGGGAACTCTCAAGTGTTTGGCATATTTTTCATGCTTTGAAGTTCTCCCGCTTTAATCCCATAAATCTGTGACGGAGATTATGTTAGAGGTGAAACTATCAGCAAGATTGGACCATACGCTTAAACGAAGGAACTGCTTAAATAACAGAGCATTCACTTGCACACCATTTATACTAGAACATGTTTTATATTTTACTACGAATAGACAACGGCAGAGCAAATTAGTGAGACACATTTATTATAGCGGAAATGAGGAAATTAATGAAAGATGTCACGTCACTCAATATTATTTATAGGAAATGTCTGTGGAATAATTTAGTGTCTAAACCATATGCTCGTTATTCTAAATTTTAAAATAAAGAGTTTAATACTAATTCGTATTTACAGTTTTAGGCCTCAAACCGTTTTACTTAGAAACTTGTATGATGGAATGAAAAGAGCATTAAAAATATAGAATTTACGTGAAAATTCGTTCAGAAAGCTGACGAATCATTAGAATACAAAATATCAACTGTTTCAAGTACGAGTTTTACCTAAGTTGCAGTATTTTTTATTCTAAATTATAGAATTCTGCAAGTGCTAAAACTAAATAATTATGTAACAGCAATGTTTTATATCAGTTCAAAACATGAAGCAAAAACTGACGCAATATTTTAAAAAGGACAACCTTTTTTTTTTAATATAATATGGGCAGTATAACAAATTACGTGGAAATAAATAGACAGATTTATGCAATGTTCGTATAGCCTCGGTATTTGTTACAAAACATGTAGAAGTTACATTCTTGAGTAATATGAAGTTATAAATGTATTCATAAAATGTCAACTATTTTTAATCAGAATAAAAAACCCTTCGGGGTAAAGACAAGAGTGACGCAAGAATTCTACTCACAAAAGAAGTGATATCCATTTTGTGAGTTACTTTCTTTGTGTGGCTGTGGCGGAAGGATACTAAAGCTCCTAATTTTATTACAAAGGAAACACTTCGTAATAGCGACACAAAAAAAGTAACTCGCAAAATGGATATCACTTCTTGCATGCGTCACTCTTGTCTTTACCCTGAACGGGTTTTTATACTGATATCATCTATTTGGTAAGGATGCCTATTAAAAAAAAAGTACATAGTCTTCATACAAAACGCCGATTTTGGGCCGTATCTCGAAAACGGTAACTCCTGTCAACAAAATAAGCTTCGATTTATCCCAACTAATTGGAGCCCGCAATTGACCCGCAAAACCCCCGGTACCTCCCACTTTGCGCTAAACCAGAAAGACAGACAGACAATGACGGAGGCCCTTTTCTATCATTTGTGAAAATTCTGTGATTGGGCTAAAAATGTCATAACGTTTGAACCCCTTCACCGATTCTGACGTGTGATACAGCGTTTGAAAGGTATTGAAGCGTAGATTACGATTCCGCATGGTTTGGGATCAGTGCTATCACCAGAAATGTGAAGTTCTGATATTTTTCAAACCGCCCTAGGGGGTCCCAGGGAGGTCCTACCGATCCATTTTTTTCTCTGTATTAGTATGGCAAAGGGCCTTCAAATGCAAGTTCAAGCATTCAAATCGGGCTTAAAGTTTGCTAGATCCGAAATTAGCTGTATATATGTGAGTGCTGCTAACAGGCTCGTTGCTTAGCGTCACTCAAAGAACTACCGTTCGTGACAATGCGTACTAAACACACCGTTATATACTCCTCTTTTAACTAATATATATATATATGACTTTTAATAACTGATTTTACATTTGTTTGTAATCAATGTCCTTTTACGCGATTCAATGCTCAGTTACTTTGTTCTCTTTGCCCGAAGTTCCCATCGGTTACATCTCTTGCCTTAATGCACCAATTATCTCCTCTCTCTCTCGTATATATGATCGATTATGGTCGATTCCCTGGTTGATATTTTCTGCGACTTTGCGCCTCGCTCTCTCAGTTGTCGACCATCCCCGGGACGATGACATGGTTTTCCATACTCACTAAGGTCCCCACTACCAAAATCATCAGTCAGATTTTCTTATTCTTTTAGTTCATACTCAACGTAAAGTAGATGTTACATAAACTTAGACGCATCATATCTCAGAACGGACTACGCTTTAATATGTTCGTGTATTAATACCTGAAGGGTAAACTACTTCCACATGAAGTATGTTCACAAACTAAAATTTCCAGACCGTGCCCCTCCTTGTAAGACGAACGAGACATAGCTGTTCGTGTGTCAAACTGGAAATTAACGATAACAAAAGAACTCGTTCCATGAAACACAGAAACCATTCAAGGTCTGTTCGCAACACACTTTATAGTGTTAAGGGGGGGATGTACGTCTTTGTGGTCAAAATTTTCGATTTTTTGTTTTATACATTTTTTGAAAGTATGATATGAGTAGAATATTTCCTGAAAGTTTCAAATGTGTGTGTGTCCGGAATCCTGCCCAAAACCTTATTTATATGCAGATATATGTTAAAAAAATTTCCTTCTTTTCGACGTATATGACATTTGAATCCAAATTTCTAGGACACTGAATCTTTTCATCCACATTATGCAACTGTCTGAGTAATTTTTCATTGTTGACTGAAGCCACGGTTTGCCTGCGATATTTTTCATCATTGTTAGTACATTTTTTTCCCGTTAGGAGAAGGCCTAATTAGTATACGAAGGGTCAAATTCTCGAAGATGGAAAGCTATTAGGCGGAAAAGGGAGACTAACAAACAAGGAAATTGATTCCTTACAAGTATATTATGGCAAGGCAATAAGAGAAAATGTAAATGACCTTCAAAGCACGAAAAAGGCAGTCTGGGCAATATTTTTCCATAAGTCTTCAACTGACGAAAATCCAATGCACATGTTTTGTCCAAAGAACAAAGAATCATGGTGTGGATACAACAGAGGGCCAGAAACTGGGGAAATGTATAATCACAGACACTCTCTACCAGCTGCAGTAATGAATACAATAAAGCCTACTTTTAGAGCACTTGCAGATCCAAAACTCCTAGAAAAATGTCTGCACAGTAAAACTCAGAATCCTACTGAAAGCTTGAAATCCTTGATCTAGCAACGCTGTCCCAAAACAGGTTTCGTAGGCTCAAAAGTTCTACAAATAGCAGTGTATGATGCTGCATTATGTTTTAACAGTGGTTATGCATCGCGAATTGATGTACTAAAAGAGTTAGGAATAACTCCAGGAAAATTCAGAATGCAAATTATAAGAGATGTCAATAAGAAGAAACTAGCCAAGGCTGAAATGTCAATGAATGAGTTGATAAAGGAAGCAAGAATTAAGAAAATGAGACAGAAGAGAGCACAACAGGATACGCAAGACGACGAAGCGTATGGATATGGAGCATTTTAAGGACACAGAAATGTTCCTGAGCGCAGACCGCGTTGTGTATTTTTGATTTATTATTTCTGAAAACTACATTTTCCAATATTAATGTACCTTTTTCTGAAAATCTGTTTTACGTAATGCGAAGAAACTTTGCACAAATGTTGTTTACATTTAGTTGTATTTTATGAACCAGAATTGTTATGTTACCTCTGTAATTGTTTAACATATTCTCGGATATATAATAAATAAAAGGTAAAAAATAGCTACCAAAATTTCATGAATTAGCAACAGTCAAACTATTCAAGACACACTAATGATTTTGGTTCACAGCAATCACTTCGACGACTAAACTAAGTGGTAAAAATTTCCAGAAAATTGCAAATATAGTTTCTGAGAAAAAGGTACAAATATATTTTTACATTGTTGTAATTTAACTGGCACGTTATGCACACTGTAGGGAAGTCTGTGAGCAAAAAACTTGTACAAATGTAGTATAGCCTACCATGTAGGTATAGACTAAAACTTGGATGCGCAACTTCACATCAAAGCAGAATATGGCCACTAGAGTCCGATAACACCAAAAGCCGTACATCCCCCCTTAAGAATTGTTATGAATAAATATATTATTAATTAAACTAAAATCTATATAATCAGATAGAACTAAAACAGAAAGAAAGTGTAAGAGAATGTCTAGAAACGAAATTTTCAACCGAAATTCATCTGAGAATTTAAGCTTACGTTAGTAATAAATATTCTAAGCCGCTAGTCCAAACAATCTTTGCTAAGCAAACACTTCCATTTTTTAAATGTGTCTGTTCGAGATCATATTATGCTAATGCAAACTTCTGTGGTCAATGTTATTTCAACTCAAATAACTTATGTGTGTGTGTGTGTGGCATGTAAAACAAGAGCGCAATTCTCATCAAATTGGTAGCGTAATAGTAAGGTGATTGACTTTCACGCCGGCGACCCGTGTTCGATTCCCATCAAGTCACATGTTACTTTTTCTGTCATGTTTTCAGCCTTGACAACTTACAATAGCGTGTAAACTATTTAAAGCCGTGAATACGGAAGAGAATTGTGTTCTTGTAAAATAATCATGTACGAATCGGCGCTTTCGCTAAACTATCATTTAAATGACTCGATTGGTATAGTCTACGTATCGAACAAACACTTCGCTTAAGACTGTGAGTAAGCATGCCTCGTCCTGGAGGATGTCGAGAACTGTCTCAAGCTCAGCGTGGTGAAATAGTTGCACGAGGTGCTTTAGGTCAAACAGCTTCCCAGATTGCTAGGGAAGTTGGGTGTGACAGAAAAACTGTAAAGAAATGGATCGACCGTCGTGAAGAGGAGGATGTTGAATGGGCCAAGTCGCGACCACGGAGCGGAAGACCTCGAGTTGCAATTGTTGCTCAAGATGAAGATCTCATTGCTGAGGTTCGTAACCAGCCTATACGACAGAAATCGATTTTATTCGATAAAGCTGTTAAATATGATTGCTCCCATGAAACTATCCGGGAAAGATTAAAGACTACCGGGATTCACAATGCACGACCTGCCACCAAGACGGTTCTACAGGAGATAAGGAAAGACGTTTAGAATGGACACAGAAACACATTGCGCTTCCGCAAGCCTACTGGGATTTAGCTGTATGGTCGGATGAGAAAGTATTCTTATCCGATCAGCAAGGTAGGATTATATTATATAGACCACGTAGAACTAGATACGAGTCCCAGCATGTTGTTAAACATGCTCATTCAGGAAGAGTTTCTGCACACTTCTGGGGATATGATCGCCAGACAGCAGCTGGACCAGGTGAATTAGTAGCAGATCCAGGACAGATGAATAGCGCTGCCTACATAAATGTTTTGGAAAATACATTGTTACCCTCCTTACACACAAACTTTCCCGAGGAGGAAGAAATTATCTTCATGCACGATAATAGTTCTGTTCACACGTCATATGACATTCAAGAATGGTTACGAGAACATCCAGAACTTATCTGCTTGGACTGGCTAGCTCGATCCCCTGATTTAAATTCAGTAGAACATCTATGGGCCTACATGATTCAAAAATGGGAAGAAAGGCGCCAGGATCGGGATCGACAGATACTGCAGGCACATGTAATGGAAGTGTGGCATCATTTCAGAGAGAATCCTCGCTATTCAACGCTGGTTGCAAGTATGCCTAAAAGACTTCAAAGTGTTATCGATGCTCGGGGTGACTTTACCAAGTATTAGTGTTCATTGTCATTATTATTCACTTTAATTTATATATTTATACATACATCAAAAATTGATGTTTTGATTTTTTTTTTTTTAATTTATAAGTTCTTGAAATACAAGATTCATTATTACTATGAAGCTTAGAACAAAATATGGTGATACTTTTCATAATTTCTAAAACATATTATGAATAGATTTGTTTGTCAAAACTGTTGAAAATCCAGTCTTGTGAGAAATAGCGTTTTTTTTTTGTTTGTTTTCAGTTATAGGATTTAATTTGTGATCAAATAATTATCTGACTTTCTGTGCTACAAAGTACAAGCTGGAAAGTGACAGAGAAATACGGACTAAGAAAGAGTAACCGAAGAGAAAATAAATTAATTTGAGTTTGTAACGAACATTGAGAAAATATTTGGTTTGGTTGCATTTGTATTTATTTATGACCTTTTGTGCAAATTTGTCTCAAGCAGAACATTGTTTGGTTTAACCACCATGAATCAAGTTAGTCATGGACATGCGCATGTTGTGAGAGACCTCGGGGTAGCCGCGAGGTTAGCGCAACTGCTTTCTGTGCGCGTGGTCACAGGTTCAATTCCCGCCAGAGGCCATTGAACAGTGTTCGTTCGGAGCCCACTTTACTAAAATCTGTAGGTCCCGTCCTTAGAAGCTCACCAGCTTGTTTAGGACGTTAATAATCATTAATATCCATGATGTTCAGTAATAATTTTGGTCTTTATGTATTGTCCTGACGTAGCACGGAAAAAGTAAAGATGTGGTTATAGTGGGATTCGAAGCCATGCGCATGAGCATGAGAAAGTACGACAACCAGATGCTTTAAACATCTTGGCCATGAGGACTGCGCTGAAAAGTAATCAGTTCCGACGAATTCTTACACAGTTACCATTATACGAAGTATATCCAGCCTTATTTCCACAAAACTTAAAATGCGAAGGTAATTTTGATACTGGACAACTTCACTCACTAAGACCTTTCAGAAAATATATAGCAAGATACACTTTTCATGCTATCACTCCACGTGTTCTCCGAGTTCATATACAAAATGTTAACTTTGTCAGTTGCGAACGTTGTTTAAATTGCCATAGTTCTGATTCCAATTTATAGAATTTTTCAAGTGCTAGAATTAAATAAATTTATATCAGTAATTTATTTGCATTTTAGTTTCCTAATATCTCATAACAATCGAAAACTAACGCAACATTTCCACAAGAAATCTTTTTTAAACAATGTAGACAGTAGGTAACAAATTACACGCAACTGTAGAGATAAATCTCCAATGCAATGAACTATACCCTCTGTATCTGTTAGAAGTTATATTCGTGAGTACCATTAAAGTATAGTATTCACCAAAAGTCGAGTATACCCTGTTCATGTTATTGTGGGCTTCGTGGTGGACAAGCACCGTGTGCGTGGGTTTTCTCGGGGTACTCCCGTTTCCTCCCACTTCCTTCATTCCACCAATTCATCCCATCATCATCCATACGGCATGAGCCATAGTTGCCTAAAGATCTTAAAATAAATCCAATTCAAAAGTCTAGTATAATAGCATGGCTTACTAAATACACCTTTATATACTTAGCTTCTAATTAAAATATTTATTAATTGCTTTTTAATAACCGATTTTACATTTTTGCAAAAAATTTCCTCTTATGCGTTTCAATCCTTAATTACTTTATCTTTTACTCTAAACTTGCATTGATCTCTTGTTGCCTTAATTCTCTCTCTCTCTCTCTCCACTCGAACTATCTATCTAATATATATAGTAGGCACACACACTCTGCCATACCCCTCAATCCTATGTAAAAACGCCATTTACCATTTTCTCTGAGATGCATATCAACAACAGAACCTACTACTGAAACGACAAGAACGATTGAAGGGTGTCCCGTAGTGCGTTAGGATGTGATAGCGATTGGTGCGATGTGGTCCTAGAATACAAAAAATCCTTTACTAAATTGTTTCTGGCACTGTTTAGTTCATCTTGCCAGTCTTTTTCTGCCTGCCAGCATTTTAGTATTGATTTCCCACAAGGCAAATATCACTTTCATAGTTTTCGCTACGAAGAACGACAAAACGATTGTCGAATAATGATGCACTTAGCCTTATTCAATTTTCACGTATCTCCCTTATGTGCTTCCATAATTTATATATACAGCCATATTCAATCCACTACTGGATGAGGCCTCTCCCCGGAGGGAGGAGATTGGTCTACTGCTCCCACGCTGACCAGACGTGCTGGGAGACGAGAGCCTAAACTCTCACTGTGATCGCCACCATATCTTAATCATAGTAGCTACCCAATTGGATCACGATGCTGGGTGGGTACCGTTGCAGACTCACACGCCTTGGAAAAAATCCTTGGCAGTGCAGGGAATCGAACCCGAGACCTGTCGATATATATATGGGGTGTGTGGTTGGGTTTGAAAACCGAGAAATTGGAGAAAAAATTAAGCATATACGTATGCTTGCTTTCAAACGCATTAAAGTGCGACAAATACGATATTTTTTTACCCAAGGTCTAGGCAGCTCTAAATTCAGCTATAAAAGGCAAGATCCCCTAGAACAGGGATGGCGAACTTCTTTCTGTACGAGGACCAATATATGATGAGTCACAGGCCGCACACTTTTAGACAGAAATTAAATAAAAGGAAGCTCTGTATTTTTTCAAGGAAATAGTTATTTGCATTTAATTTACTATCTTTCTTAAATCATTTACTACTTGATTGTAAATATACGTTGTTAAATTAAATCTGAGTAAAAATTTGTGCTTTTTTACATTTTTACATGAGAGCAGTGTGACGTTAATGTAAAGCAAGAAGTTCACGAAAGTCAGTTTTCAGTGATGGTGATATTCGTATCAAATCCTGAAGGTTTGTCAGTCAGTCGAATTGTTTCTGATGACTTAACCGCCCTCATAGTTGACGAAATGCATTCATATGTGTATGCGCTTCCAAACATAGATGCAATTCTCAAGCTGAAATCATTTAATGCAGGATATTTTCCAAGTGCTAACAGTTTCCAAATGTCAGTGCCTATCTCCTCCTTTGGCTGGTAAAGAGGCTGCCTTGAAGTTTACATAACTCTAATTAAATACTATCTTGTTGCACTGGAATGTCGCATTTTCGATTAAACTGGGCACTTTTTCACTATTTCCATTTTCGCTCTCTTTACTAATAATGAAGTTACCGTATGGTAGCGGAATTCGAATAACCTTCAATAATTACTATAGGGTTATTATGTTGCCGCGGGCAGTATAGGCCACCTATGCCCCAGAAGAAAATAAAATTTCGTATTCGCCTGTAACATGTTATTCATCACATTTATGGCATATGAGTTACCGGTATTAATTTGGGATACCACATGTAGAATTTTAAATCTTATCAGGCCACCTTCCATTTTTATAGCTCAACTTAAGATTGACTATAATCTTTGATAACAAAATTCTTTTCTTCACTTTTAGTATAATTTTGAAAAGCAAGTATACTTGAAATATGTAAAGATAGATTTAGACTTTCATGAATATAACGAAGCAGACATTGCAAAAGAAAACCTCTCCTGACATTATGTTCTGACATTTTACCCATGACTGAACAGATCTATTTATTATCCATACACGCTTCTCTCACCTAACTCAACTCACTGATAATAGTTTAGGGAAAATATTTCAGACAGCGAGCCTCGGACAAGACTTTACGATCTGATTTCTCACGATTTCCTATGATTAACTTTCTTGCAAGTAACGGCTGGCGCGTCTTTGTCTACATCAGTTTATTTTTATCGAACGTTGTCAATAGTTTACATAGAAAAAAAAAAGCGACGAAGAGTAGTTTCGATCCTACGACCTTAAGCACTCAACTCCTGCACTTAGACCTCTAGACTACAGAGTCATGGCTTTTTCGGTTTTCTTTTTCAATAGATCTGGTGTTGCTTGCATACACATTCACGTCGTTCATTTCCTTCTTTTCTTAGTTTCTATTTTGTCCGTCCCATTATCATACATTAAAACGCCTAGAATATATCAGAATCTTTTTGACATAAATTTCCTCTTTATTTCTCCCAGATTAACCAAAAAATTAAGGACAAAACACATGATATTCGTGTACTGTGTTTGACTGAAGCTTAATTTTTCATACGAAGATTAGTTCTCAATAATCTCACCACGACATGGGATTTACTTTCTTGAAAGATAGTACATAATGCTTTGAAAGTGAACTTCACTCTCGCATCAATGTTTCAGCAACCAACTAGTGGTGAAGAACTATTATTTCATGTAGCATAAACAATCTTAAAAGGTGATGAGTTACAGGAGAAGATAAAACAAGTGTTTTCAAACAGCTTCACAACAAGAAGAACGTGTAACAAGAAAGCAAGGTTGGAGTTTAAGTGAGAAGTTATTGCATAGCGTAAAAATTGTCACTGAGTGAACTAAAACCCTTCTCAGCTTCAACTTATATTGAGCTACCACAGTGGATACTTAATAAGAAAGCAGTGACCAGTATCCAAAATAGTGACAACAAATGCTTCTTGTAGTGTATTACCGCAGCGTTATACACTGTTGATATAAACCCTCAACAAGGATCACGTTATGTACGATATGAAAGTGAAATGATGGAAGCAATGTGTGATATAAGCTTCCCAGTGGTATTAACCCACATCAGTAAATTTGAACAGTGCTGCAATGATCTGCATCCCGATAATAACATAAGCATCAATGTTATGCTTACAATGAGACTAAATCAATTTTCCGCTGTTGTTTTAGACATGTTTACTATTTGTAGTACTCACGCTACTACAAAGCTTACGCTGCCAATGTGAAACTTGTACTTAAGCACGTGGAACATTACAATATTCAATCATACCTATTAAGGCCTCCATACACGATCAAATAAGCCTTAAATTCAACCCTAAAACTAGTCACTTGACGAATTCGTACACCATCCAATTATTTCAATTCAAGAATAACGGACAAGTTTTATATAGGATTTCTACATAAAACTTGTGCTACTTTTTTGAATACATAAAACGTGTCATATTTTGTGCTACTTTTTTGAATACATAAAACGTGTCATATTTTCCTTGAATTGAAACCGTTACATGCGGTATGAGTTCGTCAGATTTGATTCAAGGTAATTTGATCGTGTATGGAGGCCTTTACAATAAAACATATTGTATCTCGGTAAGGAATGATTCAATGGACTTAAAAACTGTTTAATTTGTTTCAGCTCGGAAAATACACAAGAAATGATACCCCCACTTGTTTCGTAAAAATTCATTTTTTAAATCCTCTTCCCCCCGAAAAACAGTGTTCCGCCCCTTAAAATTTTGGGGATTCTTCAGATCTTCAATTCTACTACCAAGACGTTGTTATAAACTAGGCTTCATGAATGGATGAATTTTGCCTTATTTTTTACCCTGTTTTTGGTCTATTTTACCCGTATTATTTTTATTTATTGTGAGAAACTGCCAGGGAAAGAAAACACCATAGGCATGTATTTACTTCTATGATTACATTGCTCTATCTTTTTTTTATGTTTATGAGGGAAGGAACTGTAGTTAGTAACTGCACAATTTGATCATCATTTCTTACTCGGTGCTTGGAATTTGTCAGGTGGTAGGACTTATTAGGTTATCTGCTTCTTTGCTGTTCGTTCATAGATTCATTATCAGTGGGCTGTACAGCAAGGAAGAAGGATTTAATCTGAATACATTTTATTAAGGTTCCTTTTACCTTGGAAATAGTGTGAATCTCTTACGCTAGATGGCAATGCAATCTCACATATCTGCTATGTACAAATTTCAAACATCAATGAAAGCCGTAGTTTTCATCAAAGAACTACGAAACTTCGAACGTTGAATCACTCCACCAATAGCTAGAGATACATACGGGCTATTTTCTTATAATCTCATTTGTACATTGTTGCGAGACCTCCATTGTTGGCAAAAAGACAAATTTCGAACAAGAGTGGAAAGCGTAATTTTAAACGTAGAACTACAAAATTTTCAGCAATAGAGAACTCCATCATTACCCGGGGAATGGTACGGGCGAAATTTTCATACTCCCAAAAATGCATTGTTGAGACGTCTATTGTTAGCCAAAGATACAGGCTTAAGACATCAGTGGAAAGCGTAATTTTGAGCGCAGAACAACGAAAATTTTAACTTACTAACACACTTGCTGACACTAAGGAAAGTACAGACGAAATATTCATACTTCCAAATATACATTGTTGATAATTCCGTTGTTGTAAAAAAGATATAGAATTCAAACATCATTGGAAAACGTAATTTTAAATGTAGAGTTATGGAACATTGCATGAAGTAATTCTCAACCAATACCCAGGAGTACGGACATAATTTTTATACTCTCAAAATTCCTTCTTGAGAAACCTCCATTGTTGGAAAAAGATGTAGAATTCAAACATCAATTTAAAGCTTAATTTTGAATGTAGAGCTACGAAACATTACATGAGGTAATACTCAATCAGTGCCTCGGAAAAGTATATAGAAAGAGATATAGAATTCAAACATCAGTGGAAACTATTATTTTGAACAGAGAACTGCGAAACTGAGTGAAAGAAGTGTTAACAAATACCTAGGGCAAAGTAGAGAATAGATTTTTATATTTTACATTGTTGTTAGAAGATTCAGAATTCGAACTTCAAAGTAATTTGAATTTATTTTAAGGCCTTTAGGCAACTATGGCTCACACCGTATGGATGATGATGGGATGAATTGGTGGATTGTAGAAAGTAAGAGGAAACGGAAGCACCGCGATAAAACCCACACACACGGTGTTTGTCCACTACAAAGCCCGCATGGCATGAACAAGGATCGATCAGACGAACCCTAGCACCAGAGGTTGGCGCTCGACCAACTTAGCCACTTTGGTCCCGAACATCACAGGTAATGCTAATTTTGAACGCAGAAGTGCAAAAGAAACTTACAAAATTTTGTATAGTTTCTATTGTACCTTCTTCGGCATACTCCATTGGATCATTCCTTGCCAGATCAGGCAGAAAATAGGTAAAATGTCACCCATAGTTTCCGATTTTGAAGAAATTTGGCACATTGATTCTTAGAAGGGTTCTTAGTATAAATTCCGAGTTACATGTTTCTAGGCCACCTGTATCTAGAGTTACAGCGCTTCAAAGTTGGCATGTTTTATCCTGAAAGACTGACACTTTACGGAGACACACCCATTTTATTTTATTTTTTTTAGTCATGCTCTATAAATATTAAAAGACAAGATTAGGTGTTTCTTATGTAAAATTTATCAGTGAATCCAAATTTGATAACAAAGTTGTGGTAGAGCTAATAGTTTTGAGATATGGGCTTACGATTGTATAAAAAGCAGTTTTTGAAATGGAGTTCACCTTGCAATGTAATACCGTGAATATCTCAAAGGAAACACCAGATACAGATAAAAGACTTGCACAATTGGAAAGAGAAAGAGATTATTCTCATGCTACAAATTGACTGGACTTTAAGGTAAGCCAATCTTTACATTTCAATTTCGTCCTCACCCTCACAATTGTATTGTATTTGCCTTCACTCACCCTCATGATTATGCTAGCCCTCACCCTCACGTTTTCGATTAGAGCCATCAATCTCACGTTGCAATTTTACCCTCATCCTCACTCTCAAGCCATTACATACTAAATTCGGAGGAGCAGAATTCCGCTCGAATTGAGCGGAATATTTAATATTACGAGAAAGGTAACAGGGACCACTCATTTAGAGCGAATTTTTATCTGACGGTATTAGAGTCATCTTCACTGATAGTTTACCGCTGTATACTTAAGTCCTGTAATATATTAAAGAATTTAACCAGCCTTTACAAATTGAGGAATTTTTACTATTTCTAATTTCAAATTTCGCACCGCAATAATTATAATTATGTAGCCATTTTCCATCATTCCGCATTTGTGTATTGCTATACTTTATTTCCGTGTCGGTTTGTGAGAAACGAAGTTGTACTGCTGGGTCCATTCATATATCAAGTGGCAAACTTTCAGTGAAGAGAACTCCAACACCTTAAGAGGCAGGTCAAATCTGACACCTGTAATGACTTTCCGAGAACATTCTAGTATTGTTTGATATGTCACAAGACCCACTTGCCATTTTAAAAAAATACCTCCATCCAATATGGCGGACACGTTGATGATATACACCAAAATGTAGCACTATTCCACCAGTCCATATTTGTGTACTACGATGCTTCATTTCCTTGACGGTTTGTGAACTACAAGGCTGTACTGCAACATTTTACTTACTGAAAATATTACTAATGTCACAATGTCAAAAAATTATTGCATAAAAATATGGCAGATCGGGGATGTTTTAATGTTATTTTCGGTATATGTACGTTCGAATAAAGACAATAAAAAATATTTCATGTTAATATCGACTGATCAGTTGGGAATGTTCCCTCGTGAGTAAAGATGAGAAAATTCAGCTCGAAAAAAGTTGGGAGCTATGGAATTTGTTTTCTATGAGAACGTAATCTGTTTTAGATGAATTTGCATCTATTCAGATAAATTTTACATCTCTTGAACAGAAAAACTACGCAATGAAATGTTGAAAATGTAAAAGGTAGCAAAAGAGAGCATATTCATAAGTAGGGGTTATGAATGAAACAAGTGAGGCGGGGGACTGTGTGTTAAGCTACCGCCACGCTTCAGCAGCGAGCATCCTATTTATATGATCAATGTTGCATTCCAAAAATTGTGGCAAAATCCTTCCAACGAAACCTCAACCACCTCCCTAGCCCTACTAGTTCTAAAGTTGTAAAAATCCGCCGCCCAAACTTGAGAACCGCCACTGCTATCTGGATAAATGATCCGGGTTTGAACTCGTCTTGCCGAAACCTTTCCAACGATACATCAACCACCTTCCTAGCCCCATTAGTTCCAAATTGAAATTCCTCCTTCGAAACTTTGTAGCTGCTCCTGCAATTTGGATTGAATGATACTGATTTGAACCAGAAATCATACACACGCAAAAGATCCGGGTCACTTTTGGTCAGCAAACCGGGTCAACAAAATTCGATATATTCCTAGAAAAAAATGTCATTTTATATATGGTTACTTCCGTTTCAGTTAATCTAGGTAGGTTTATATCATTGTTGCGGATGTTCGTTTTGCCTTTTTTTTTGAAATTGTAATGCAAAATAAGAGGGAGCCGTATTTTATTGTTTTCCCGAAAAATATTCTGTGAAGTGTTACAGGCTCTCAAAATAGTTGCAAAATCTATTGACATCAAATATGAAAATGATCGTTCTTTTCAAAAATCAATTTCTCATAGTTTACGGATTTGGATGAAGAAAAAAGGATGTTTCGTGTTATATCGTGTGTAAAAATCATTACTGCTGAGTGGATATTTTCCCTAGAAATTAATTCCAATGTTGCCAAATTTAATCCGAAATTTCCGATTTTTTTGTAACTTTCAACTCGGGGTCCTATAGTCATATTGGGATCTGATTTTTTTGCATATGATGCATATTGCCGAAATCTATAAGGATCGTATTTTAGTTTTCACATAAAGTGAGTAGTTTAGATCCTGTGAGGCTCTGAATTGTTTAAAAACTGCCGAATTGCCGTTTTTGGACGCCATTTTCTAGGAAATACTTTAAAATTCTGAAATTTTTGACAAAAGCACTCAGAAACACCTGAACTTGAACGTCCCTTTTCCCGTTTCTTCGTCCCGGACCTAGATATGCTCCCCCCCCCCCCCATAAAAATGTGTAACGGTCTTTTATTTATTGTGTATATATATGCAATTGGTTTTGTTATTTATGATTAATTTTTTTTATGGATAGTGAACATGTGAATATTTTAGTAATTTTTTCGTGAATTGAAAAGTTAAATACATTCTGTATACAGGGTAGTTCTCCATCTCCATACCAGGGCTTTAATTTGGCTTCTATTGCACATAGATCTTTGAAACAAAAAATATACATACCAAGTTGCATATGTGGAATCACATGAAGATGTTGCTGACAGCATTGGCGTTCCAAAATACCAGTGTGAGTCATATGTTCGTAGCGTTTTCATGGATAATGTGTAGCACCCGCTTCCCTCCCTCTGTACCACAGAAGCCTATTCGGCGAAGTACATCCCATCACACTGTATGTTCCTTCTCCAACGTTCCACCAGTGACACAAGCCCCTGACGATACCAGGATGCAGGCTTTGAAGCAAAGAACTCGGTAATGCCAGTTGTCACATCATCCACGGAATGGAATTGTCTGCCCCGCAGGAAGTGTGCCATGGAACGAAACAGATGAAAATCAGATGGCGCAAGGTCGGGACTCTAGGGCAGGGGGTAAAATGTTCACGCTATCCATGTCAGCAATGTGTTGGCGGACTCTTCTTGACCTCTGGCATGGAGCGTTGTCAAATTGGAGGAGCAGTCGCTTTCGGTTCACCAGTGCAGGATAACGACGGCGCACAATGTTGTATACCCGTTGCAGCTGTTCAGCATACAATGTCCCATCTACGGAACGACCATGTGGAACGAGCTCCCAGTGCACCGTACCTTCGAAATTCCACCACACACACACAGCATTGTCTTCTCTTCAAACCGCCCTCTTTGAACCACTGGCTGCGCCTCGGTATCTGGTCGAGGCCGTTGTTTCCCGGTGTCAGGATAACGAAGAAAGATCCATTTTTCATCATTCGTGATGATCCGCCGCCAAAACCTGTCGTCAGTTGGGTTTCGAAGAAGTTCTTCACACAGGGTCACACGTTGTTGAGCTTGAGCGGGAGTCAAATCATGGGGAACCATTCTCGGTTGCCTGGAGCGAAACCCAAGTTGATGCAGATGACGAACGACATTGGTTTGTGATGTCTGGACCTCATCTGCCAGCTGACGGGTACTGGTTCCTGGGTTTCCTTCAACAGCGTTCAGGAGGGCATCGATATCCGTCGTCACAGGGCGTCCACTCTTGAGCTTGTCATCGAGACTGGTGTCACCAGACCGAAAACGTTGAAACCACTTTCTAGCTGTGGATGTGTGGACATTACCTTCACCTTCTACGACACAAATTTCCTTGGCTGCTGCTGCTGCATTCAACTCCTTTTTCCAGTAATGGCGCAGAAGCACACGACACACAAGTTTCTCCTCAGCCATTGTCCTGCCAACTGTGTATTCTCCCACACACCGTTAGCGCTGTGATCATACAGACACGTGACACGTTTTCTGCCACCACTACCTTCACCTGTTCTACATGTTGCACATGGTTTTCCGGCATCGAGTGGGCGGGGCCACCCAACGCTACGAACATATGACTCACTCTGGTATCTCCACGTAGGGCAACTTCAAAATTTTAAATAGAAACCGGGGTTAATTTTGCTTCCTTTGAAACAAGCCCTCAATTTTGAACAACTTTTAGACAAAACACTTTATGATATCTTGTACCGTTTGGCAGTTACAAGATATCAAAAAGTGTTTCCTCCAAAAGTTGTTAAAATATCGCGCTTGCTTCAAAGAAATATCTTGTGCCGTTCGTTTCAAAGAAATATCTTGTGTATAGAATGTTTTTAACTTTTAAATTCACGAAAAAAATCACTAAAACTTTAGTTAAAAATTGTATAACTTTTCTAAATGACAAAAATACACAAGAATACGTCAGGAGTAAGATATATACAAGACATCTTTGAACGTTATTCTCAAGAACCTGATGGGACGAAAGAGAGTATTTCGAAGGCGTTTTCTCAGTTGCCGAGGTGGCAACGTGGATAAAGCGTTGGATCGCAGGCCGGGAGGCAACAGGTTCAATTCCCACTTAGGTAGTTTTTTCTCTTTTTCATTCATAAGAGCATTACTTTTCTTTCTTACTATTTATGAATAAATGCTCTCTTTTTTTTTTTTGCGGCGTTTTTATGTTCAAAACATGAACCTTTCATCTGAAGAGATGGACATTCATGTAAAAATTATTAAATTCCTATCGAAAAGTTCTATCATAGAGATCATCTTTCTTCCAAGTGGAAATTTATCTTTTCTCCAATGAAAAAAAAATCCTGTAAGGTGAAAATCTCGTAGGATGAAATGTTTGAAATTTAGTGCGTACATTTCCGAGATGAAAGGGAGGAAGACTTTGGGAATTTTTAATAGGAAAGACTGGCAGTAGAATTAACGGGAACAGGTAAGATCGAAGTGGTCGAATTTGATTTGCCTTAATTACTAATCATGTGTTGTGTTAACATATTTTTGTTGAAATGTCAATAGACTTATCTGAAATTGAGAAGTTAGGTAAAACTAGGTTAGTTTGCTTTCTATAAGCTGTTGCTAAAGAACATACAACTTCATATTTCATTATTTGTTTTGAAAAACACTACCACCGCACAGGATTTATAATCCATGCATAGTCGAATGGTTCCACTTTGATCGTCTCTCTCTTTCGGTGCCTAGCTTAGACAATCTGGGAGGAGTGGAGCTTAGAAGGGATTTCTCACAATGGAATTTCATTATAATGAGAGTAATGATGAGTGGTTGCCAAGTACATGATAAATCCTTTGACAGCTATATTCCTCAGTCATAAAATTTCCTCAAATACAGCAGAGCTGATCGGCCTGACCCTGTCTCAAACTTGACCCAATATACTAAGTTTTTACCCGAATGACGCGACTTATTTGCCTACTGACCGGGGTCTTGAACCTAATGATCACATTAATTTGTGACCCGGCGATTCAATGATCGCCTTTTGATCCAATTGACTCGGTAACCCGATCTTGACCCGGTGGCCCTGTCTTGGCTCGATTTAACCTGATCTTGTTCTTGTGGTTTGAATTAATCAATATTTTCATGTGTGAGATTCAGATTTCTTTTCCGATGGGAAATTAATTCCACACCTTCGAGTTTAAATTTAGTCTTTTCGGGGATATGACACTATTTCTATATGTTGTTATAATATAATTAGTAACTTTTCAGTGTCGTGTTCTTGATACTGTGAACGGAACATTACCGTTCCCGGTCATCACTGAAAGAAATACTGTTCAGAACCCGAAAATCACAAGAAAAGAAATGAAAATCCTGTTTTTCCCTTCGGGTCACCGGGGTTCCAAAATTTGACCAAATGACTCGATTGACCCAGTGTGGTCCGTTTCAGTTCTGAAATACAGTTGAAACCATTTCATCGTTATATGTCGATATCTTTTATTACTCCATTTATAATGATACCTCGCTACTAGGGGTATGCAAAAGCCTGGCCGTTACCTTCATCTTTAATTTTCCTGAAGGAGCAATCGCCGGGAACGCCATCCCACAGGCATGTGACCGACTTAGACCACAAGGGCCTGCCTAGCCCATAAATATAAGTAAAAAAAGCTATGATGATGACTGCTGTTCTTTCAGAAGCAGATTTATTGCCACAAAATTTCTAGGCAAGCTATGATGGTTTACCATTGCCTTCCACTTAATGTAAATGGTGTTCAAAGGACGGCGCCTAAAGTTTAAACTACTCCAAACTATTAGTTCAATCTGTCTCTCCTCCGGGAATCGAAGAAAGGAATTCTCAACGTAAGATAAACGAAACCATTCCCCGTCAACGCGGGACACTTGCACAACACATAGCGAAATATTTCCGATGTTCATTGGTCGATTTCCAAGTCAATCTGAAAATAAATCATTTTCTCACTTTCAGTATTCTCTCGTTCGATATTCTCTTCCGTTCTCCGCATGTTCCGGAAAAATCATTTTGCAGAATGAGCTTCTGAGTTCTGTTCCAAATGTTTCCTAACACTAGAGATAGAATGGAGGGAGAGGGAAGGATAGAAGTGAAAGTTACGGTGAACAAAGCCGCGGTCAGTATGTTTCGTGGGGTTTTCCAAGGGACTCGGAGCACACGGGAGGGGACAGAAAAGAAGATTTTCAGCATTTTGCTGAAACCTGACACCACAGAGTAAAGACAACTTCATTCCTGGTTGGAAGGGGGCTTTCAAGTTTGGAAAATACACACATAAAAGATACAAACTTTAAGTTGTCTTTTTTGCCGAAAGATGGAGTGCATGATTGGAGAGCTTGTAAAGCGCCACCTAGGTGGTCAGGACTCAAGTCTACTAATGAACCTTAAAGTTATTCCTTCCGAAAATAATAAAACCGTAAATATTACACCGTGCAAAAGGGGCAGGTCTTGTTGCCCGAATGAGAGAACATTTAAGGAAGTGTAATTCAAATCCTGGCCAGGACACAGGAGAATTTTCCTTCAGTGTTCCCATGCCTGGTCTTTGAGATATACTCAGCCTCCTATCAAATTGAGTATAACAGTGTCTTTGGTACTCCAGGGCACTTTGGGAGGTAAGGGCAGCCGAGCGTGAGGCTGACCACCACACCTCACTTCGTGCCGCTGGTCCAGAATATGTGTGAATCACTACCTCCAGTGCATTGCACAGAGTGTAGCCTTTTTTTTTGGTGAGCTTAAGTTTTTTTTTTTTTTTACTTATTTATGTTTTTGTTTTTTTCAAAATGTATTTTTTTTCACACATCAAGTATTTGAGAGCTGCATATAATCAATGTAATCAGCAGGATTGGAGTTAAGCTTTCACACATTCATTCCAATTTACTATTGCTTTTTTTTCCTGCAGCCTTACTAGTCAAGTGATGGGATTATTTATGCATACACTCTCGCATTGCTATACCTTCACCATGGCAAAAATAAGGAATTAACTAAGGACATACGGACCGAAGTTATTTCGTATAGTTTGTAATGATACTAATAAACCTAGAGGGAACTGAAGAAATATTTTGAATTCTAGAAAGAATTGAAGTTCCTACAGATAATTCAACTTCGAAGACATCTTTACTGTAAACTGCAAAACTATGAATTCTTACCGAAATATTCTCTCATCCGGTATATACAATATGTTAATTTCTAATTACGGCGTTATTCAAGGAAGGTACCAGTTTTTGATCATAATCACCGTCCGCAAAAATCAATTATCTTTAGCTCAAAATCCCGGGAAATAACCCGCTTCTATTCAAGAGCAGAAATAAATGTGTGAGTGTACTAGTACATTGTGTTTCACTATAAAAATCGGTGGCATGCTACCTCATGCTCCGCTCTTCAAGCCTCGCCCCATACTGTGAAAATATGGGGCAATGTAACTAAAACAATGTAAGAGATATTATCCGTTGCAAATGGCAGTGCCGCTGTTTACGTGGTGGCGCTGATATAGTCAACAGTGACTCAGTCGCTGGTTTGAGAAAGAGGACGAGTGTTGCCAACGTACAATATCGAAATCGAACTTAAAGCGTTAGGTTCCAATTAGCTCAGTAGATTTAAGTACATTTAATATAACTTTGTTACATTCTTAAACTTTACAACATACTCCAAAAACAGTGAATAATATTATATTTTTAGGAATTTATTTATTTATGGTCTTTAGGCGTAGGTTTGTTGATCTTGCTGTAATAACATCATATGAATGCAAAGTAGCATTGTAAATGATTTATTCTCACAAACACAGAAAAAGAGGAGAAAAAAAAAGAGAGAGAGTTCAAACATGAATGTACTTGTACTGCTGTTGCGATACAACAAGTTGATTAAACGAGCCCATAACGTATATTTCATTTTTATAGATGTTTTACATCAACATAATCCAAACATCTTCTGGCTTACCGGTGCCTTTGTTACTCTAGAGTTCTTGCTGTGGAGACAGTTCGTCCTAGATATAGGCCTAAGTATTTTTCCGAATAATGTACCTTTTTCACCGCATCTGAGTGTGCGGCAAGATGTCAGACAGAAGTCGTTTTCGAATATTTCTTTTTAAATTAAACAAAAGTTTTCCAAAGATACTTATTCTTCAAATCGGGGAGAAAAATAAACAGGGATGAATCAGAGATGAAACCGAGTCACTTTTGGTGACCTGGCCTGACCCGAACATAAGTGACGCGGCGACAGTCCGAAACTTGACCGGAATGACCCGGTCTAGGTAATATAATTAACTGGAAATTTTGGCATCCTATTTTCCGTGCTCTGGGGTAACATCTCCGGTCCTGGTCACCTCTGAATAAACAATGTTCAAACACAAGGAAATAATTAAACATTCTACTTTGCCCTCCGGGAGGTCTGTCACACACTCGACCGCCTTTACCTCCCAGGAATACCAAGGACAGTCTGGTGCCCAATTTGATAGGAGGCTGACTGCACCTCAGAGCGCCAGACAGGGCAACACTGTGAGAAAAGTCTCCAGTGTCCTCAACTCGGGCCGCCCGACTCATTATCAGACGCGCTACTATCTGAACCACACCAATTTCTTAGAATAACAGCAGCACACAAATTATTATTATAAAAATTACTTCTTCGTATCGCAACAGTTCTGTTCAAAATGTGCGGCAGCACATTGTAGAGCTCTAAGGGGCTTTAAAAACACTTGGGAGAAGAGAGCGTTCCATTAAATTAATACGGGGGAGGTGTCGACACCCGTTCCATCTCAGAAAGGAATGAAAAACTGTGTTTAAAATCATAGGAATGACCCTCTGCCCTGGTTGTCACTCCTCTTAAAGGCACGCTATTTTAAATATGATACATACAAATATATTCGTTCGCAAAACTTCACCCGTGATAGTCGTAACTTTCCTCTTGAGCGTGTCTTTGAATTTCTCCAGTATATTTGCCACAACGTTCCTGTAAGCATAAGTATTACGGTTCCGCAGTGAGAATAATTATCTCATATGATTGTAAGTGTCCTCTGTGGGTAAAAACTTTGGTAAACTTTATTTTTATATGGGCCAGTCTAGTAACTTTGAACTTCGGCCCATCACGATTCGCCCTTTAGACATTAAAATCCACACCTATGGCCTTGTCGGGACTCGAACCCGGGACCTTCGAGTCGTTGGCCTACCACCGTAGACCGCACGGCTACCTGGCCGGCTCCTCTGTGGGTGAGTGGTAATGCTCGGTCCCTTGGTTTCAAGGAGTCCTGAGTTCGGAACCCACCTTCAACTGTAGGTTCCGTCCTCAGAACGTCATCTTCATCTGATGGAAGGCAATGACAAGCCATTATCGGTTCATCTTGCCCAGGAACCTTCGAGTCAGGATCTGCATTCGGGTAACATAAATATAGCATAAACAAAATAATACCATAATTCGCCTCGTTCGGCCGCAGGAAAGCAACGGAATAGTATGTTAGGATGAATGTCTGAGGTTCTGAACCGCAGTCCTGCTGATTACATTAAATATCTGCAACTTAAACAATAAATACTAGCTAATAATATTCTAAACATAATGGATACTCTTGTAAACAAGCAACTGCATATAGGTGTCTTCTAATGAGTCTGTTGCAGTAGGGCTCTGAGAAGTATTATTTCAAATCATATCATAACGTAGCCACGTGCCGCGGCACCCCTCTGCATTTTTAGAAAGCACAAGGATAACTATCGGCAAGTAACAGTGTGAGGGGATTTGAAAAATTGAATTTTACAGTAACTGGCAACTCTGACAACTGGGTGTTTGGGTAAAAAAACTACCACAGTATGTTTCGATATTCAAAGCTTGGTGCGGATACGTCGAACTGAATATAAGTGGTAAATACTTAATTTTAAAAAAAGATTGGCAACCCTGTCAGCTGTGGGACCTGAAGTACCTCTATGATGCATCCCAGCACGTAAATAAAAAGTTTGGTCTTAATAAGTACAAAGATATGGAAGCAATTAAAAATTTTGTTTTCTGTAATTGGTTGGCAATACTGACAACTGCGGTGCTGAAAGTACAAACATAAACAGTTCCAGTACCTAATGCACATATCAGATTTTGTGTAAATCAATGCGGATACGTCCAACGGTAACAAATACAAAATTTAGATGCTTTAATCATTTGGCAACCCTGACAAACTACGGTGCCTGGAGTGCCTGTATGACTTTTCCCAGTACCTAATGAACATGTAAATAAATATACACATGCACATTTGCATTAATAAAGGTATTTCTATAAGTTAAATTTTAAAATAGGCTGGCAATACTGACGACTGGCGTTCTTGAGGTCGGGGAACCCCAAAACTTGCTTTTGTTGTGTGAATGATGTTTAAGCTAAGTTTGGGGCAGATACGGTGTGGAACATGTAACGTAATTAGTTACTACAGCATGCCGATGCTTTATGCTACTAATAACAGAGGCTAACCTCCAGTCTTGAGTGCACAGAAAATATCCCCTTGCAAAACTCCCCACCCCAACATACACTAGGATAAGGACGCGCACCGAGTTTTTACTCAGATAGCCCCGTACCCCACTGCATGCTGATACGCAAAGAAAATGTACAAGGGTATTATTTGTATGACACCGAACAAACCTTAATACATTCTGGGACAATTATAATTATCCACCTTTGGGCTTTTAATATGCTGCGAGAAAGATTAGGGCTTATTTGCAGAGAACAGCTTGATTTCAGAAAGAAATAACATGCACTTTCATTTACTAACTTACGTGATTTATTGGCAATGCAATTCACGTGATAATAGCAACACAACAAGAAAACAGTAACATTAATAAATAACGTATATGAATCCATACAAATAAATATGATACCACCTCAACATTGCCTCTTTATCAACAGCTGACTTTGCTGTAGGAAAAAAAAAAGTTCTTTTGGAACATTTGCCAATTTCTCTACCACACGAACCTTAGCTCAAAAGATGGCTCGAGTGAGTTATTTAAAAATGTCTGTGAAAACTACCACTACAAATGACCACGGGGAATTTAGGGTTCAAAAAGAATATGGCCTAATAATGTTATATCCCATATAGTGATCGTGTTTGGATCGTATCTCACTACAGTATCGTTACTAGAAATACTAACTCTTGCCCAATAGCACTTAAATACAATACTGGCTATCACAAATAGCAAGTTAATTAATTCATGAACATGAAACAGAAGCAGTCCGCTTAAATACTTACAAAATACATTAATCACTTCCAATTTCAAACAAGTAATGCGTAGCCAGAATATACAAAATATAGGTCGGCTTTTCATGAAAAATATCGCACACGATGTTGATGACCAACTCAAGACAGTAAATGAATTTATAAGATTTAACACGAATAAAGAATTCAAGTTAACACAAGTAAACAAGATGGCGATTGTTCCAAGCACATGTACGGGAACGAATCATTTTTTTCCTTTCCATCCGTTACTAATACTACACTTTACAAACCTAATATACATTACCAAAAGGCACTTCTGAAATGTTACTTCAATTCACAGAAATTCTATATATGCCAAAGTTAAAAAGCATAAGTAATATGCAGGTCGAAAAAAAATGTCGACCTTCCCTGTCCTTACCGTTTTTAACAACTGGCGAAACAGACGCTCAGTTTCTGAAGCAAGCTGCAAATGGCAGCACGTCAGTGCCGCGAAAACAAACGAAGGCTGTACGCGTCACAAGAGCGTGAAAAGTATTTTGGCAGATAATCGTTACATATAAAGCTCCCCCGCCAGATATGATCCCCAAACAATTTTCTGAGAAATACGGAGCAAGCAAAAGAAACGTTTTGATTTACAGTTTCGCGCTTCCAGTCCTACATCATACAATCTATTTTTTTCTAAACCATAGTGTAGTTATAGGAGAGATACATATGATTCCTTATACATACATACAATGCCTTAAAATTATGGAATACAGAAGAAGTACCACCATATACATAACGAGATACAGACGTGGACATACAGGATCCTGTGAAATACAAAATACACAGTATACAAACATCTAATGAAATACATAATAAAATATGACACTCCTATCCTAACTGATTGGAATTTAAACAGAATCGTAAGAAATGAACATTTTTTTTTTTTTTACAAAAATTCAATTTAATACAAAATTAAATTTTACAATCTTCTTTACAAATAATAAATGCATCACAAATTGTTACGGCCTATGCATTATTAGGAAAGTTAAAGGAGCGTTTTTTGGAGTTTCACAAGGTGGACGCTAGATGTCTGTACTTTTGTCACCTGAAAAGCGAAGTGAGTAACTTTTGTATTTGAAAAGAATTTATTGTTTTTTGATGTTTGTTAATGACAGATGAATAAAGAAGACTAATTAGTGTTACGGAAGAACTAATATGAATAAGAGATTCTATAATGTAAAAATGTATGTACAGCAGTAATTTATAAAGACCGGAAATGTAAATAATGAATTGAGGGAACTTCAAACTAGAGGTGGAATTTATATAGTTAAATGTTTTGTCTTTAGCACTCTGAATAAATAACTTTATTTTGACGCCATAGACGTTTTGGAGCATTTGTTTGTGGTTGCGGTGGCTGCTTTAAGCGCCGTGCAATTACTTACGAATACCTCTAAAAATATAGTTAACGTAGCCCCACTACGGTGTAGCTTTGGGGCATGCTTTTAGATAGTGATTGGTCATTCTACAACCTCGAAGGTAACCTATTTGACGACCCTGAAGATTAGCCGGAGCAAACCAAGAAGACAGAAAGGTCTCGTTACAGTAAAGATAAAAAAGCCGCCGCACAGCAACCACAAGATGACTATATAGAGACCACGACGAAGTTATTTATTATTATAAATAGACAGAACAAAAGAGACCCATTACAAAATGTAACTGGTAACTGGACATGAAGCAAAGGAAACAAGTCAACTAAACTTAAACTTCGCGAGGTTAAACATATTTTTAATGAACTGAATATATCTTTTAATCCGCAAATTTGGATTATCTCGCGACTGAAGGGAAACGGTATTCAAGGTCGGATGATGCAAAATTTTAAATGGACCTGAATATAAATTACTTAATTTAGGATTGAATCTTTTTATCAATGATGACCTCTGAATATTTTAACTAAGACTTGCTCTCCTATAGGCAACTTAGATTGAATATGTCTCTTATTGTATATTTTTTCCTTCTTTTGCAAGCTTTGTCAAAATTAATAGCAGCATTCCGGTATCTCTCGTTGGCATCGATTTCAGGATCAAGATCTACAGGGTGTCCGAAAAGTCCTTCCCTGATTACAGAAATTGATAACTCAGGCTAGAAATAAGATAGAAATATGAAACTTGTGTTGAATTGTTTACAAACTATCAAAGTTTTGTTCACGTGAGGCCCTGCGCACCGATTTCTTCGGACTTCGCAGAAAAGACTGCCGCACAGCTTCCACCGTGTCTGCTGAGGTTCTTGGTCGACCAGACCTCGGAAGGTCAGCAACCGATCCTGTGTTCTTGAACTTCTCATACCAGGCTTTAATGCTCTTGACATCAGGTGGATTCCTTCCAAATGTTGTCTGGAAGTGTCTCTGCACCGTGGTTGGTGATCGTGTCTCATGGTACCACAGGACACACTGTGCCTTCTCCTGATTGGTTAGCATGGCTTCTTGGGCACTGCACCTCATCCACTAACTTACGTACTGCGAACCTAAAACAGAAAAAACAGAAAAGAAAAACTTTGAGAGGTCGTAAACAATTCAACACACGTTTCATATTTCTATCGTATTTCTAGCCTGAGTTATCATTCTTTGTAATCAGGGAAGGACTTTTCGGACACCCTGTATATAAAAAAACCAACGAGCGTCAAGTGAATTATATAACTTACACCCTAGAAAAATTTCAGGAGGAGTCAATTGTGTACTTTCAATTTGACTCACATTTATTGAACATGCAGCAGAGCCAAAGAAACGAGCCCAATTTCTCTGCTCCACATCAATATATGCTCTCAAAATGTTCTTGACGAATCGAATCGCTCGCCATTGTTCGTCTGAGGATTATAAGCCGATGTAGTTACATCTTGAACTCCTAAAGAAAAGAGAAAGTGTTTGAAATATTCACTTACAAACACGGATCCTCCATCATGACGAACTCGACTTGAACAGTTTCCGTAACTTCTCACAGATGGTTTTGGAATTTAGCCTACGTAAAGGTTCGAGAAATACGAATTTACTAGCAACATTTTGTATAAGGACATACTCATAGGAATTACTGAATGCAAGTTTTCCTATAATATCTAAGTACCAGGTGTGATTGGGTCTTAACACCTTTCGGCTATAGTAAGTACCCATTTTTCCAGTAGTAGAATCTTTTGTTCTCTGACATATGTCACACCGAGAAATGTAGTCTCTAAGTTTAGGAAACATTTTACTTAATGTAAAACGAGAAGCAATTTTCGCATCCGTCTTCTGGAATCCAGCGTGAGATCCTCCTATATCAGAATCATTAAATAAAAAAAAAAAAAATAATAAAAAAAAAAAAATGAGTAAGTCATATTAGCAGGAACTACAGCTCTCCATCCGCCATTCTTTTTTCCTTTGGTCAGCTGAAAAAGAACTTTGTTTTTAAGCATATATCCTTTAACTTCTAATTTAGCAATCATAGGTGATAACAAATCATCTTGATGTTGTAAATGCGCAAGTGGCTTATTGAACAACGGCTGTTTCCAAAAATTAATAAAAGAAATACTTGTTGACTTCCCATCATATTTCTGCTCCTTCTCACTAACATTAATTTCAGCATGAAATTCAATATGACTACTTAAAAAATCGACTACTGAATTAGCGGCTGATTTAAGGTTCACAACCTTGAATTGAATTTTTTCAATCATGCTTCCATATTTCCGTTGACGTTTGTGGTTACGCAACATCCAACTTAAAGCTTGGTTAACAACAAAAATTGTAAACGGCATATACAAATGATATTCAAATTTCTCTAGTGCCTAACACAACGAGGTTAATTCCAACTCGTAAACTTTTTTGCTCCAATGTTCTTCTGGTACTTTCGTGGAATAAAACTAAACAGGACGCAAATCACCATTATCGTCGTATTGGCTTAATACAGCAGAATACATACGAGTGCTACTGTCACAGTACACCACAAATTTTGAATTCATGACTGGAACTTTGATTCTTGAATGCAAGTTTGATTTCCTCAAACGCACGTCTCCCATTGGAACGTATTTTATCAGAACGGAGACAATGAAGTGGTTGCATAATCTCAGAATAATTATATATGAACTTGGAGTAGAATTGAGTTAATCCGCATAGTCTGGCAACACCTCTTTAATTTTAGGCGGAGCTAGATCCATAATTGCTTTTACTTTATCTTCGTCTACACACATATTTCCATTTTCAAGTACAAAACCTGCAAATTTCAACTTATTTTGTAGAAGAAAAATGTCCTTCTCAATACCGTGATTCCTCAATCTCGGAGACGAGATAGTACCTTTTCTAATAGACGCTTATGTGATTCTACGGCTCTAGTATGAATGCAAATATCATCATAATAGATTTCTAAATTTTCACCTACCATGTCCCTAAATATGCTGTTCATTAAACTGCTCAATACAAATTAGGAATTTGCTAAACCCATAGGAACGCGGAGAAAGCGACATAATCACAGAGGTGTAACAAAAGTAGTGAACTTTTTACTCTCTTCATCAAGTAAACCATAAAAAGAGCTACTTTTGAGATCAATTTTTGAGAATATGGTATCTTTACCAATATTCGTTATCAAAGCCTCGATATTTGGCGCGGGAAATTGGTTACAGGCCACACGCTTATTTATTTCATTGTACGCGATGACTAGCCGTTTTGTCGAATCAGAATACGTAACGAGGAATGCAGGAGAAACAAAAGGTGAGGTTTCAACTTCCTCCACTACTCCCTGCTTTATCAGTTTATTAACAAATTGATCCAACTCGCATAATTTATGTTTAGGCATATGATACTGTTGTTTAACAGGAGATTTGTCTAACATTTCAATATGATACCGAAAGTTTTTTTGCACTTCCCAAACGGTCAGTAATGACGTCCTGAAATTTGAACATAACATCGTTTACATAGTTCTCTAAATTATTTTTATTAGCAGCAGGTTGATGCATACTCATGGATACATTACCTTTTTGATTGTTTTGTGTCTCTGCGACCATTACTTTTGGTTTGGCACATGATGCAAAATCATGGGTTGACGTAAACTTTGAGGTAGAAGCTGAGGTACTATGTTCTGTCGACGAAGTTCCATTCTTGGATTGTTTCTTCCTTTCGTTAGCATCATATTGATTATTTTTCCAGGAATATCCTTTCTGAACAGCGGGACCCTTGGCGCCTTTGGGTTGCTGCATTAGCAAGGAATCCCTAGAACATAAAATGGAATCACCGAAAGAGGGACGTTCATCTGGAGTTTCCTGTATATACAGCTTAGTTTCTAAGTTATGTTTCGCTAATACAAATTTGGCATTCATAGTGTCAATAATTCCTCCATGCTTCACAATAAATGAATTCCCGATTAATAAATCGAAAGTGTCATCTTCTACGACAGCAAATATCGCACTAAAGTTTTCCCCAGGAATACTGAATTCTACAGTTGCTTCCTCTTTTATTTCAATTGTTAGATCTAACGCAACAGCTTTCATGTTTTTAGGGAGATGCACGAACTGAATTTTCGTTCTTATTTTCTTATAATAGTTCCACGATTATTATGCAGCTTACGTCTTCTCCATATACAGAAGCAATAATATAAGCAATCTGGCGCGAGTGCAGGTTGTTACCTTTTACCTGAGTTTTTCCACCCTGATTGAACACTGGGCGAACAGTTTTAACACCACAATGTTTAACTAAATGTTTAGGTGAACCACACCATTAACATTGTTTGGTTGGTTTCTCCACCCTCACAGAAGTATTAGGTAGGCCTATAGATGATTGTTTATCTAATAGATTACTTAACCTATAGCTCGTGGCATGAAAACTGTTATAGCCCACACTGTAAGGTTGGCATTTATCAATTCTGTTAGCAGAAGCAATAAGATCGACAACTGTCTGGGGAGGGTTACAAGAAAAACACTCCTTGTAAACTTTGGGTGTCACAGTGATCCGATAATGGTGCACAATGTATTCTCGGAAAATTGAGCTGCCAAAACATTCAGCATGCTAAATTTTTCTTTAATAAATTAAAATAATGTTTCATTTCCATTCATACTGCGGTAAAAATGTTTGCTCATAAAGTGACTGCGCGCAAACACAGATACAAATTGCGAAAGCAAGTGGGAACAAATTTCATCCCAATCATTCGTGCATGTCAATAACATTTCAAAGGAATTATTGAATTCTCCCCGCGTTCTTGCAAGAGAAGCAACGAGGATAACCTCATTGGATATATTTTTTCGTTGAATAATTTCATCCAACTTCACTAAGAATAGGAATATTAATTCACTATCTTTTCCGAAACTATGGAAAGTTCATTAATTTGACCTAGCAATTCAGTATAGAGACTATCGTGCATTTGTTTCGTGAAGTCACCATGAATAGCAGGTCTTGCCATGCTTGTATGTAAATTTGGTACCGGTAGTATACCACTGTTACTGTTAATGCCGCCCAATGTTAATGTTAGCTTTATGTTTATGGATACGAAAGGGCAGTTATCTAAACTCATATCTTATAGATGAACATTTCCACACGAAGTTGTTACATTATTTTCAGCTTCTGATTGTTCACTATCACTTGACGAACTAAAGGTGATTAATGAGTCGGTCATTACCACACTGTGCATCTTTCTGCGTGATAATCTGTTCATTTTTGTGTCGACAAATGCCAAACCCATAAATATGTACAAAATTACAAGTACTGCAACAACCTTTAGAAAATGCATTATTATGTGCATAAACATAAAGCCTTTTTTCAAGTCCTCTTTCTTTTGCCCAGGAATTGTACTACGTATTTTTTTTAATTTCATATCTCTTTCTCTACACAGCAAGGCATAAATAATCCAAGCACAGTGCAAAATGCAGCTTCAGTTGTTAAAAACGGTAATATATAAAAGTATGTAACGTAATTAGTTACTACAACATGCCGATGCTTTATGCTACTAATAACAGAGGTTAACCTCCAGTCTTGAGTGCACAGAAAATATCCCCTTGCAAAACTCCCCACCCCAACATACACTAGGATAAGGACGCGCACCGAGTTTTTATTCAAATCGCCACCGTACCCCACTGTATGCTGATACGCAAAGAAACTGTACAAGGGTATTATTTGTATGAGCACCGAACAAACCTCAGTACATTCTGAAACTATTGTAATTATCCACCTTTGGGCTTATTTGCAGAGAACAGCTTGATTTCAGAAAGAAATAGCATGCACTTTCATTTACTAACTTACGTGATTTATTGGCAATGCAATTCACGTGATAATAGCTACAACAAGAGAACAGTAACATTAATAAATAACGTATATGAATCCATATAAATAAATATGATACCACCTCAACATCTGTTCTGCATCAATTTAATGTGCCTCTTTATAAACAGCTGACTTTGCTGTAGGAAAAAAAAAAGAAAGTTCTTTTGGAACATTTGCCAATTTCTCTACCACACGAACTTTGGCTCAAAACATGCTTCGAGTGAGTTATTTAAAAATGTCTGTGAAAACTACCACTACAAATGACCACGAGGAATTTAGGATTCAAAAAAAAAAAAATGGCCTAATAATGTTATATCCCATATAGTGATCGTGTTTAGCTCGTATCTCACTACAGTATCGTTATTAGAAATACTAACTCTTGCCCAATAGCACTTAAATACAATACTGGCTATCACAAATAGCAAGTTAATTAATTCATGAACATGAAGCAGAAGCAGTCCGCTTAAATACTAACAAAATACATTAATCACTTCCAATTTCAAACAGATAACGCGTAACCAGAATATACAAAGTATAGGTCGGCTTTTCATGAAATATATCGCACACGATGTTGATGACCAACTCAAGACAGTAAATGAATTTATAAAATTTAACATCAATAAAGAATTCAAGTTAACACAAGTAAACAAGATGGCGATTGTTCCAAGCACATCTACGGGAACAAACCAATATTCAACATGAGGTAAAATAAACGGGAACGAATCCAATTTTTCCTTTCCATCCGTTACTACCACTTTACAAAACTAATATACATTACCAAAAGGCACTTCTGAAATGTTACTTCAATTCACAAAAATTCTATACATGCCAAAGTTAATAAGCATAAGTAATATGCAGGTCAAAAAAAATGTCGACCGTCCCTGTCCTTACCGTTTTTCACAACTGGCGGAAACAGCCGCTCAGTTTCTGAAAAAAGCTGCAGGTGGCAGCACGTCAGTGCCGCGAACAAACGAAGGCTGTATGCGTCACAAGAGCGTGAGGAGTATTTCGGTAGAAAATCGTTACAAAGATTTTTTTATATAAAAGTTGGCAACACTGAGAACTGGACAACCCGGAATATCTCGTATACACCAAAAACTATTTGTAATCTAGGGTTTAGTTTATGTTGTATTTCTTCCTAATTACCTATATAAAAGTGATTCTTGCTTAAAGAGACATTAGCAGTATTAGAAATTGCTGGCTTGAAAAAAATAGGAAATTTATATATAAAAAAAAATGCGAAGGCTAATGTTTTTTTTTTTAACCGAAGTTAAAAAAAACGAACGGCTTTTGTCAACACTGGGTTTTCCTTTACTTTTTTATCTTTTATATAACAAATAGCTTGATTTTTAATAAATAGATAGGTCAATTTCATCAAATCTGGTAAAATAGAACCTCAAATTTGTAGTAAGTGCTTATGAATAGACCAAAAACGCGATTGAAACGTTGTACAGGCTACGGCAGATGGAGTACTTATAACCATATCATTTTTTTATTTTTAAGAAAATGTTTAAAACATTTATACGTTTTAACCACATTTTTTGCAGTCCATAAAAACGTGTTTAAAACAATATACACTATTTTAAACATGTGTGTTGTTATTATTTAAAAATAAACTTTTTCCCTCACCCTGGTAATAATTAGTATGTTAGTAGAATTAGTATGCGGAAATTATCCTGTTGTGTTCTAATAAAATGAAGTTAAAAATTCATAATGTATTTTACGTTAGGATTGTGTAGAACTTTTTTAATGCATGTGAACAAGTTTTATTCAATTGTGGTTTACTAAATTAAAATTTACTAATACTAAATTAATAATCATCATATTTGTTAGTGGTATTTGTATCATTTATAAGAAATGTTGTTCCTTAGTCTCACTTTTTGTTTAACAGGGTGTGAACGTATTCATTTAAGTTTTCACTTGACGTCAATATATGACCACAGCATTTTTGAAGCATTTAGTAAAGTAGTACAGAAGTTGATTCCTCAACTACCTACGCTTGAGAATTTACTCAACATCTTTATTTCGGTAAGTTATTTCTTTGTTGCTTGTTTTCGTAGAGAAATTTTTTCATGGAGTGCTATAAGTTTGTTTGTTTTGTGTGTGCGTGCATGCGCGCGCGCTTGGAAAGAAACAAATGGAGTTTGCAACAATGTAAAAGATGAACTAGGTACAAAAAATTTGGTAAACTTTATTTTTATATGGCCACTCTTGTAACTTCGGACTTCGGCCCGTCACGATTCGCCTTTAGCTGTTAAAATCCACACCCATGACCCTACCGGGACTTCGAGCTGATGGCCTACCACCGCAGACTGCTCGGGCACCCGATCGGCCTGAACTAGGTACAAGACAATGTAGTTCCTCAGTTATGGTTTTTATAAATGACTTGCTTCCAAACTCAAATAATCTGTTTTCTGTTGTAGGCTTATATAAAGATCAACGTCTGAGTCATCATTGTTTAAAGTAACTATTTGTGGAGGTTTCAGCCACACAATAATTATTTTTTATAAAATAGGCTGTCAGCAGTGACAGCTGATGTGTTTAGGTTCGGAAAAATCCACAGTACTTGTGTCGAATAATGTTAATGCCAAGTTTGACGCAGCCACGTCTAACTGAATGGAAACAATTTAAACAATTCAGATAAGTTAGGGATACAATTAAATATCTCATCCCGAGTGTTTCTACGTAGCGGTGCCCGAAGTGGGTTAGAAAATGTAAGGGAACGCTTGCACCTAATGGCGGTGATTGACTCATTTAAATAGTCAAAGAAGAAAAATCGTAGGGGAATGCTAATTTCAAAAATAAAAAGTGCTTTACGCGTGACCCCGACTTTGTTACGTCATTAGCGATTTGCACGTGGCCCACGAAAGAGACAGGCCGCGGCGCGTAAACTTCCAACGTTGGTGACGTCATCATAGTAGTCTGGCTCCTCAGTTCATCTGTGGAGGCAGTTGGTCGCGGAGCAAGAAAATCCCAATATACCTTGATGTATATTACACGATTTGTATCAAGGGCAATCGAACTATTGAGAGCGGGAAAGAAAATAATGATGACCAAAGTATAGAATTTTCCCAACAACGTTTTGAAATGCACTTTCGCTTACAGAAGTATAACATAGTTAATTCATTCCAATAATGCTACATCTTGTGTGTATATAAACGCGCTTTTTCAGGATTTTCTTCAACCACTAGTTTGCTTAGTCAGCAATAGAAACGTTCAGTAATATATTTTAACCTAAGACACAAAATGTCATTAAACTGTAAATTAGAGCTTTTTATGTCGGCGATGCTCGTGGTGTGGGGATATTACTTCTAACTTTTCGTCGAACATTTAAATCCTTCCTCCAATAGGATATGGAGTGGAGTCGATTAGGTCCTTAGGTGAATATACAATTCCTGCAGTTGCCTGACGTGACTGAGGAAAAACCTGTCAGGATGGTCGTCTGCTGCAATTGCACCCACGACTTCAGAAAAAAAATGTATGGGCCAGTCTAGTAACTTTGGACTTCGGTCCGTCACGATTTGCCCTTTAGCCATTAAAATCCCCACCCATACCCTACCTACGCACGAACAATCGTAGCTCACAAGTGGCTCCTCCTACTGCTTATCATCTACTGGTGCAATTACACCTTCAGCAATATATTTGTCTATTGCCTTGTCGAATGGAACAAATGCGATGCACTGTCTCAGGTTTGGTTTCGTAAAAAATAACTACGTTGCTATAAATATCAGTTCTTGTTTAAACTTGAAATTTTCCTGATTTCGTCAACCACTGGTACGGTCACCCTATATAAAAATTAACAATGATTGATCATTTTGTAACAATGCTTGTAATACAGGTAATATAATAAACGTAAGAGGTCGTATAAATCAACTTTCTAACGATATCCACAACACGCTTGAATAATTCAACAATCTGTTTGGCTTACAATGTTAGCTTACCACCTTCACATAGGGTGCCACTTTTTTTAATTCACTGCTTGCGATGTTACTTTTAAACAGGGTTCTGTTATGTTCTGTCTTTCTGAGCTAACTTTGTAAGCTCAATTGAGAGGTTAAATAATTCGTATCTGATTGACCAACTTTCATACGGTCATAAGGTAATAGTCCTTGTCATAATCTTCATTCACTACAACCTTTCACACAAACTTCTTGCACACGCCTCTTCCACTATTTTAGATGACATTTCACTTGAAATTTGTCTTCTTTGAAAACAAAAACGTTCCACAAACTGTATAAAACGTTACGAACACCGTGAGAATAATTTTGCACCATAAAAACCGAGAAGTTGCGATATTTTGTAAAATTTGCACTACGAATTTTGCGTCGATGTGAAGAATCCTCCAACAGAAGTCATTCAAACATGGTGGGTAGTAGAACTACTACAGGAAGGTCGTAATTTCGCACCGTGGCCAGGTATAAAGCCGGCAGTGCGATTCGCATGACGCACATTTTTTATTGTGTTGTTTAGTGTATTGTTACCCCCGAAATCAAGCTAAAGAAAATCTTTATTCTAATCGATTTAATAATAGTATAAAGGTATAAAGGGTGATTTAGACGATACAATTTCTCGTACGATCCCTCGTATGCAATCTCATCGGTTACATTCTTTATTCGTGTAAAGCGCGGATCGTACGATTTTTCATGCTATCTCCGATGTGTTCTCTAAATAGAAACGGTCCTATTTTTCAGCGGATTTTTCGTACAATCTATGACAGCTCCCCTACAGGCAATATAGCGTGCTTTCATATTCGGCTGTTTGGTTATGGATTACGACACAAAGAGAACATATTAATGTTTTTACTTGATGCAGAAATTAACATACGTAATGGCATAATAAACTATTACAGGTATAAAGATATAAAACAAAGTTTTTAAGGAAAGTGTTAAAAGGTCGGTGATACTGCAGTTCAGCTACTTCTGCCATAGAGGACTGGCAATATCTCAAAATGCTACGTTTTGCATTCCTATAACCATAAAAGGTACTAAATACGTGAAAAATTAAAAAATATAATGACAAAGTTCTGATGTGATCTAATAGCTATTGCTTCTCCTATATATTGTACAATGCACTTAAGGTGATTTTCATTGTTTTTCTTGTGCGTAGAGTACCGAACCTGCTGCAGGCATGATATGCATGAAAGGAAATAATGTAGAGGATACCGGTATCTTTGCAATCATCCCCCCCTCCCCCCAATGATTTTGATAAATATACACGCTCTGATCTTCCGAAATAATGAAATACATTGAAAAGTAATTACAGAAGTAGACATAATGTAAGTAGAGTGTCGACGTCAAGCCAGAGCTCTGCAGGTCAATACGTGAGCTAGGTAATTAATCGAACGAACTAATTTTAATCTAGGGTTAAGACAGTTGACATCTGTATACCTTGTGTGAAATGAGCCTATAAATAACAAACTCTACATTACTCCTTATTTTTGTATTTTGCATGTATTTCATGCTTATAGGAACGTAAAACGTAGCATTTTGAGGCGTTTCCAGTGCTCTGTGGTAGATGTAGTTAAACCGCAGTATTCATAATTGCCCCCATATGTATATATAAGAGTTAATATATATCGCGATTTATATATATTTGAAGTGCTGTGTAATGTCACGTATCTTGTTAACTCAGTAATATTGTAAAAACGACAGATATGACTCCGAACTTCTCACCGAAGACGACAAAATTCTAAACGTTTTTTGTGTGTCCGCATTCAAATATCTTTATTGAAGTACAGAGGTAAAGCTACGACACTTTCGTTACCACTGAAACCTAGTAGAAGTTAGATTCTCTTGGTAGAATATGGTATTAAGACATACTGAATTTTTGTTGCGTCAAGATTCATTGTTATCAATATTTTAATTCTTTTCTATTTTTTAATGGGCTACTTTCACAAATATCTGTGGCATAATTACCCTAAAAGCGTGAGATGTCACAACCATCAACTCCAGCAGCTTCATCATTATCCCCTCGTATCCAAAATTCTACTATACAATATTGTATGATTTATCGTACGAAAAATCTCGTACAATGGATTGTATACATTCTATCATACGAGAAATTGTACCGTCTAAAGCGACCTTTAAAAGCAAGCATTGTGTTAAGTGTTATAACTATTTTAATGGAGCGGAACTCTGGTGTTTTACACAAATTTTGTATGTAATTAAAAATATTATAAATAAAATATAATTAAATAGAAGAAAGCTTGAACTATGCTAGACATACGTGTTACAAGATTCAGAGACTTAAGAACAAATATTTAATCAAAAGCATAAGACTTTTGATAGCACAATAATATTTCTAATGTAAATGTAATATACTGTTCGTCTTAATAGATGTTTGAACCATTTTGTCACAGCGGAAGCCAGCGTACGCCTGAAGTTGGGTATACACCCTCCATTCCGAAAGAAACCGAACTTTTGAAAACAAATAGTACCACTAGTGCCATCTGTTGTAATATTTTACCGGTAGATGGCGTAGTCCCTCATTGACAACTGGTATAAATGTCATGACATTTGGATGCACGGCAACAAAGTTATTGCGTTTCAACTGTCAGTGTGTTGTGTACATCGGTCGGAAAATGAGTTTCAAACAACGAGCTGCAATTGAGTTTTGTGTTAAACTGGGTAAACCTTTTACTGAAACGCACCAAATGCTACAAAATGCATATGGTGATGAGTGTCTATCCCGTACGCAAGTTTACGAGTGGTTCAGGCGATTCAAATCGGGTAGAGAGACGCTGGATGATGACGAAAGATCAGGCCGTCCCAGAACCGGATTATCGGAAGAAAACATCGAAAAAGTGCGTGAATTCATCAAACATAACAAAAAAGTGTCGGTGAAAGTTATTGAAATGGAATTAGGCATTCCTCAAACAACCGCATACCGCATTTTGACCGAAGTTTTGGGCCTTAAGAAGGTTAATTCGCGGTTTGTACCACACAAACTCACCGAAGACCAAAAAGTTGATCGAATTGCGCATTGCAAAGACATTGTTAAAAGTGCTCGGCAGGATCGAAACTTCTTGAAATCGATTGTAACTGGTGACGAGACGTGGTGTTTTGAATATGAGCCCGAAACAAAGCGGCAAAGTGCTGAATGGAGAGCGCCGGATGAAGGACCACCCAAAAAAAGTCGCTTGGTGAAGTCAAAAGTTAAGGTGATGCTAATTTGTTTTTACGATTCAAAAGGAATTATCCACAAAGAATTTGTTCAGCCCGGCCAGACAGTCACTGGAGAGTTTTACTTGGGCGTCATGAAGCGTTTGCTGGCAAGAATTCGTCGTATTCGGCCCGAATATCGAGAAATCGGCAGTTGGACTCTTTTGGACGATAATGCACCATCACATCGTTCGCGACTTGTAACTGAATTTTTGGTCAAAAATCACATTATTCGTTTGCATCATCCGCCCTATTCACCAGATCTCGCTCCGTGCGATTTCTATCTGTTCCCGAAACTGCATTTGGCGATGAAAGGAAAGTGGCACGCATCGATTGAAGCCATTGAGAAGGCGACGACCGCCGTCCTAAAGACCATTCCAATA
>JAGDQP010002532.1:61864-89556 GCA_022664845.1 Lepisma saccharinum
GATCGTTGGTGCCTGTCTGGTTGGAGCTTCAGTGACAACAGTGGCGACCATTGTGGGGGTATCGACAGGCACTGTGTCCAATGTCACGAGGGCATACACAATGCATGGGCAAACAACGTCTGCAAAGCACAACAGTGGTCGAAAGACAATCCTGTCCGATAGGGATAGGAGGGCATTAAAACGGATTGTAGCAGCTAAAAAGCAGACCACTGCAATGAAAATTACGTCTGAACTCAATTCCGGACTACAGAACCCGGTTTCATCAAAAACAGTGCGACGGGAACTTCATAAAATGGAAATTCATGGCAGGGCCGCGATCGCCAAACCTCTTTTCACAGCAGTAAATGCGAAGCGGTGTATCCAGTGGTGCAAGGACCACAAGGAGTGGACGCTTGATCAGTGGAAACACGTAATGTATTCCGATGAATCGACCTACACCTTGTTTCCAACAACCGGTCGTGTTTACGTATGGAGAACACCGTCGCAGGCCTATGATCCAGACTGTCTGCGCCCAACTGTAAAGCATGGGGGTGGTTCTGTTACAGTATGGGCATTGATATCGTGGTTTTCTGCAGGTCCCATCATAGCCCTGCATGGAATGATGAATGCTAAGGCGTATGAGGCCATTTTGGGGGACCAGGTTCTACCCATGGCCCACACATTGTTCCCGGATGGTGATGGCATCTACCAAGATGATTTGGCACCCTGTCACGCTGCAAAAACGGTGCAATCATGGTTTGAGGAGCATGACCAGGAGCTATCACACCTCCCCTGGGTCCCACAATCACCAGATCTGAACATCACTGAGCCATTATGGTCTGTGTTAGAAAGGCGTGTTCGGTCTCATTACCCTCCACCATCATCCCTTAAGGAACTGGAGCATGTTTTGGAGGAAGAATGGTACAACATTCCACACACCACGATTCAGGAGCTGTATACGTCCATTCCACGTCGGATCCAAGCTGTTTTGGACGCAAAAGGAGCGCCCACACCATACTAGGTATGATTTTCACACTTTTTCAAACGTTTTAGATTTTTTGTCCAACCCCTGTATATATGTATAAAGTAGAAGGGAGAACTAAAGGACAAAATTAGGAAAGTGCATTAGGGAAACGCTAACAAGGAAACAATCCAATCAGAAAGATGATGAAGTAGAAACGTTTCCCAAAACTATCTATAAACAGAACCATCATCATGACTGGAGAGAAAATGATGTAATGGAAGTCAACAGAAGAGAGAAGTCAGTAGGTTTCATACAGAGATTGTTGAGTAACTATGAAGTAAGAGGCTCTTTCGAGAGACAAGGATCGAAAATTTCAACCATGTACCATAATGGAAGGGAAAGGTCGAAAAGGCAAGCCTGACGATAAACCTCGAAGAACTTACACACTACCTCAAAACCGTGGGTGCAACAGAGGAAGATTATCATTATATACTGGGTCTAGCTATGTCAGGAAGCGCAGAAGGATGGTTCCATCTAGTGAAAGAACAAATCCATGATTATAAGGACTTCTGCTACAAGTTTATGCAAAAGTATTCAGATTCAGGTGAAAAAAAAAAATGCGCCTGAAAATGGAACACTGTATCGTACCTGTTTTCTACTTGAAATGCGTTTTACAGAGCACCTGTTTTACAGCTACAGAGTCTGTGATGTAATGCATTTTCAGAAGAAAAAAACGCTTTTTCACCTATGGCAGTACACTGAACATTTGCATTATCCTTCATTGCATTTATCAAAATATGAGTTTCCTCCTCTATCACAGGGAAGAGGGTACTGAAAATCATAGTTCAATGCTATCAATACAGCATCTCAAAGCAAAAACGTATGTACAAGTATTCAAACAACATTTTCACAATTGAAAAATAACTTCCTTTGAATATCAACATAATTTTATAATAGTAATTTTTAATATTACACTCATGTGTTGATAAATTTTAACCTATTTTATTTTTATTACAAACGTGATGTTACAGGGAAGATGCTATATTCATACAATAAAAACATGAATTAAAATATGATTTGTTAATATCGTTCTGTGTACATAAGAAAATTAACTTCTCAATGTCAAAATATAACATATTTTATTCAATTGAACAAATCTAGAAATTTAAAATCAAAGATACATTTCTTTCACTTTTCTCTCAAAAAACGTTAACATGAACTTTAAACATTATAAGTGCAGTTTTGAAACTGTGACTATCATGTTATTGGTTAAGGTCCACAATCTTTCCAAAACAGCTGTTAAAGATTTATTACCCTAATAGCATTCAATATCATATGGATATCCAGGGGATGTCCCGCCGGGATATTTGCGACGTCCATGCGACATCCCACGATATCAACAGGACATCCCATACGTGTTTATCAGATGGCCGAATGACCACTTCATGGATATCCCATGGGACGTCCCGCGGGATCTCTATCGATGTCCGTCAAACGTCATGTGGCCATCGCGATGGGACGTCCAGTGGATTATAGGCTGTCGCATGGATATCACAAATCGCCAGGGGTCAGCCTTTGTTCTTCCTTTTATTAACGAAGATGTAAAAGTCCTTTATGGTGTTGGGATGTCCTGGATCCGAGTGACGGGCTTTCACCGTCTCCGTGTTAGTCATTTTTAGGTGGATATTGCACAGCATCCAACTATGACACCTGAAAATGACTAACACGGAGAAGGTGAAACCCCGTCACTCTGACCCAGGGCATCCCAGCACCATAAATTACTTTTCCATACTGCGCCAAATTCATCTCAGTCTCCTCTACAATAACATCATCCTCAATCCATCCACAAGAAAGCATAATTAATTGCAGAAACTAATCCTGCAATGAGTTTCGACGTAGCATTTTATTGACCGTCTTGAGGACACAGAAAAAACATTTGTAGGAAAACTGACCTCAGCGTACCATCTTCGTGGACATTGCATCAGTGGTGTGATATATACTGGAAACACTTTACTTATACCGGCTGCTTCCAGAGTTCGAGGAGTCGCTGTGAAATATCTCAACTGCAAGTTCAGTTAGCGTTTCTTCCAGGGATATATCGGATGTGTTGGATCTTTGTAATGAAAGATGCTTTACACCAGAAGCGTACCAATAAACGATGAACACTTACAAGCATACAAACCTTGAACGAGATCCGCGTTCTCCTGACAACTGTTGTATCAGCAAACTGGACTTTCACCTTGCGAAACCGACGAAGTATATCTGTATACTAAATCATTCAAAATAAAAAATCTCATGAACAATATGGACATCTTTTATTTTACTAAATCCATACATAAGCTTCTATATTTCTGTTGAGTTCTCCAATGCAATATTACAAAATGGTACAACGTTGTCTTTTATGTATGCACTGATTAATGAGCCACGACAAGTATTATGCACTCGTGGACAACACAATTTGTCAGATATGTATGTGTATATAAAGTTACACTTGAACGACAGTAACTTGATAAGTACAATATTTGATACAAGCAAAAAACACTACAACAATACGCAAAATAATAAATGAGACAATTACTGTATTTTCAGAAAAAAATATAAGCAACTCCACGCACAATACACCAATTCGTGGAATATATTATTGTTATGAAGACGAGACTGTCATGCACAGCTCAGTGACAGAATATTTTGGCCAGACGTTTGTATAATTAAACGTCAAATTGAAAAGTACGTGAATGAGTTCTTTCGATAATATCGTTCAATAAATGGCCGATATTGTTCGTATAGTTAAACAATAATATTAGGAATTGTCATATACATGCATGATATTTGAACACCCTTCAGTACGACGACAAATAATTCTGCCTGCAGTGACTCTGAATCTTAAAATCATTACCAGTAAGTATCTTCACTGCAATGGACGCGTCTTATTATATTTTATATTATTTCTATGATATGCCTCTCAACGATTAACACGTTATTTGCGACGATTGTTGGTACAGAAATTATATTAACCTCTCTGCGTATTTTATTATTATTATTTTAAACAAAGTGTTCAAAAAATGAATGACACTAGTACGATTAATATGGTACACAACGTACTTTGAATAATTCAGGGATAAGCCATGAACATGTGTTTTACCATTAAACAGAATGAATTTTTATTTACACAATTGTATATAGCAAAATGTATAGCATTGAATAACTTTGACTCTTCACTTTTGTCGTATCCCAACAACTGATTTTGCTTCAGATCATTAAGAAACGACAGAAAACTTTGATGTCATTTCTTATTCATCAAGTGCTGAAATTTCTTACTATTCTGTAAAATACGTATCATGTAACAGTACTACCAGGCTTTTTTTCTGTACTTTGCAAATAATAATGCAACAATGTACGCCAGTATACTTACACAAATATGAATATGCTTTATACTTAAATGTGCACAAGAGGATATGGATAATAAAAGGATAGGGCGACAATGAATTAAATAATCTGACAAATACACAAATATCAACTAAATCACACACTTGCCATCAATTATTGTATAATTTGTTAAACTACTTTTAGAAAAATGTAATATTGGAATCACAGATTGCAACGTCTCAAATATATCGATAACTTACCTATAATTGCCTTCGTATGACAATAATGTTTTGCTGTGAAAACTATTGTACGTTTGAATAGTTTTAAAATATTTGCATTGACTTCATTACAACGATCGAGCTATATGCTGAATCTGTACTTTATATTTTAATATCTCTGCGACTAACAAGCCTTACATGTGTTGCTTGATCGCTACTTTTTTTAACAATATGGATGTCTCAATGTTCTCATTAAAAACTATTTGTAACACTACAGCAATTTACTGAATAAAAGAATTATTCGAATTGAGTTAAGGTATTTTTCCTTTTCTTTAATGGTCGACCAGTAATAATTCCTGCCTAATAATGCACTTGAAATTATATACAGATCACGCGAAGCACGCAAATTCTATTACTCATACATCATTTGTTATTTTCCTCATTCTCATTCAGACAAAATACAACATACATCGATTTTTTTTCGAACGCTTTGATGCCTAAACAACTAATCTAACTACACTGCGCGCGCAATACGATAAGATCAACGCACTATATTTCAGTTCTTTCACCGTTGGTACAAATATATCCAGTAGACGATGCTGTCAACATCGACTTAAGATGATGAAGAGCGGAAATCGATACACTGTAAACGGATGTCACGACCTAAGTGACGTCACACAAGGTTATTAAAAACAACGTTTTTTCGTGGATATTCACTTCGAACGCGTTATAAATACGATGGAATGCATACATGAACTTCTATACATGCATAAATACACATAGTTCATGATATAGTGCTGAAAAGTTTCAACATTCAATTCTCCATATGCGGCCGGCCAGATTCAGCCTTTTTGCACCCCGGTGGGATATTTTTAACTTTACCGTACCAAATAATAGTCACCAGATGAAGCATGCAAAGACTGTCTTATTAACAAACACATCTCCTGGAACCAAATGCATACAAATATGTTATTTCCCAGGAATCGGCGCAGCGTTTCTCGACCCACAATCTTTCCACTTCGGCCGCAGTAGCAAAACAGTGCTTACAGGTAGCGAAACTGCAGCGTCTAAGAAAATATAAATTCTGTACTTACGTTTTCCAGCCTGGTGAATTTTATATCTCGGTGAGCCACAAACCTCGGGCTATCCAACCTTGATTATATCTCCAGCTCTCAACGAGTAACTCCTCCGACAAATAGTAATTTTCGTGGCAAAGTTAGTTCTCCGCATACACTATTTTTACATCAAAACACAGTCTAACTCCCTCCTGAGCGTTCTCTTCTTCCTACGGCTAATAGACCGGAAGTGGGTACATACGATGACAGTTCAAGTACAGAACGAACAAATACTCGAATGAATAAATAAATAGGCACACACATCCCTGAAATACAAATAATACACACTACAGGGAACAAAAAAAACAAAAAACATTATGTTGAGCCGCAAAAACTAGTGTTGCTCAAAAGAAGGCTCAAGTGACCTCGGTCACTACTCATAAAAAAGGCAGCACTTGATAACAATCGAAGAATTGCGTAATATACTAAAAGGTCCAGATGGTAAGCTACTGCGGAACAATGCAGAAACTATTTGCGGGCTCAAAATTCGTCATGACTAATAATCCACGGAATGCAGTGATAACTCACAGAACTGAAAAATATAAAGAAAAAATAACGCTATACACAGCACTTAACTACTCTCGGTCCGGCATATTGTGTTACGCCCAGCATTGCATCACCATATACGAGCGGACCGGGAGTATAGTGATGTGTTATCTATAGCGGTTTTTATATTTTTTCGTTTTAAGTGTCGACACAATTTTAGTTCGCGTGCAATTCCCCAACATCCTCTAAAAGAATGAAAATATTACCTTGTGTCCTTCGATATGGTAAACTCCTCGGTGTGGACCTGCACTTTGATTCTTGGTGCATCCCCATGCAGTCAGTGTTCTCGTTGTTTGGTTCTGGGAGATCCTCACACCCAGCCTACCGCACTGCCAGTGTATTAATTAAAAGCATAGCAAGTCCGACAGCATGAGAGGCCCCACAATAATTCCAGCTCCAAGAAGCTCTCAAAAAGCGATTGCGGATTGTACAAAATTCAAATAATAGTTTTTGATTATTGTTTCAATTTTTAATTTATTAATTATAGAACAAAATTAACACAAATCAATAATGTATTTCACGTCATTGAAAAAAAAAATAACTCAGAAGCTAATTAAATCTCAGTGGTGAAATTTTTACCACTTGTTACTACACAACTATCTCCTTTTTTTGTGCGAATTTGAAATTTGTGAAGTGTGCCCCTTTTGAGATATTTGATGTTGAAAATACCCGAGGTTAGAAAAATCCCAATGTTTGCAAACCGACAAAAATAAAAGATATGGTTCTCAGATCTGAAACTTTATTGGGAAGTTGTATACCATATAGCCTGTATCCAGACAAAAAATTGAAGGTGAGTCTCAGTTATTTCTTTTAAGAAAATCAAAAATTAAGATTTTGAAGATTCAAACATCAGTATTCAACGCTTTGTTTGTTGCCGAAGGATTAAAGTAACCCTAAATGTGCACAGAACATATTGCATTATCTGTAATATTCTTTTTGTTTGAACTCAATATATTTAAAAAAAAAAAAATGAGTTTAACGCAAAATCTGAAAAGTGCAAAATACACTTACGCGTCTGTACAAAATGGCCGCTACAAAAAAAAAAAAACTGAACAACTATCAAATTATTTAATGGTTGTTTACAACACCCTGAATGTAGTACAAACTTCGGTAAAAAATAAAAACAAAGAATTGTCAGCAACCTTTCAAATTGAAATTAACTTACTTGATATGGATTGACCCAGAAGGAAGTGCAACGAAGCAATGCTTGGTGACGTGACTCAGTTGCTTATAATAATACTCACTCCTTTCCACATGATTTCACAACATATCGTACACAGTTTCACCAGGCCAATGCCGGCATGGTACCGTAAGAAAGGCCCTGCCCGATACCTTGCTCATCCTAGCGTTACCCAATCCCGGCCTGACCTAAAGATGCTAAAAGGCTATAAATAAAATAAATTCAAATATAGCGTTGACAACAAATGAACCTTTATGTGCGTCACATGAAGCTGAAAATCGCTTATTTCCCCTTCCTGCCGCTGTTGTTTTTCGTTTTTTTGTGTTACTCTGTTGATGTAAACCGTTTTATTTTAATTCTCTTCGTTTTTATCTTCACACCGATTTCAAATTCGCATTGGCGTAAAATCTTAGAACAAATACTAATTAATGGATACAGGCTTTACCGTTCCTATTCACTATTCCAAGTAGCGGTAAACTGAATGTTACAAATTATGTCACACAGTAGAAGCACTTGTACTTGTAGCAGTGAACCAGAACTGGTAACCCAATATCCTCAATTTCACTAGTAAGTTTACACAAGAAGTTAGAAATTAGGCATAACATAATTTAACCCATCCTAACAAGAGAGAAAAAAAAAATTACCGGACTTTTCTAAGTCATACGCTAACCTTATTGGCTGTAATGAGTGCACAAATAGCCGGCCGAGCGGTCTGCGGCGGTAGGCCATCGGCTCGAAGGTCCCGGGTTCAAGTTCCGGCAGGGGTATAGGTGTAGATTCAGCTAAAGGCGATTCGTAACGGGCCGAAGTCCAAAGTTACTACGCTGGCCCATATAAAAATATTTTTTTTAAGGATGCATAAATAACGTTCGGGATAAAATAATTTTCCATAAATCGGAGACAAAGTGATCGTAAATATCCCGGTCGTGCAATTTGATTGTCGCGTAAATGGAATAGCAACGTATAACAGCCTGTTGCAGCAGCAAGGCTACGTAATGATGAAAAAATCTATCCTGACTTCTCTATCCTGTCACAGACTACCTAATTGGCTGTAGTGGGTGATGGAGAGGTAAAATAAATAGTTCATATTCATGGCAAAATAAATAATTTGACATAGATCGTAGACAAAGATAACGAAAATATTGAGGTTGTGCAATGCATGTAATAATAGAGTGTGGAAAGTAGAAAAAAGAACTTTAAAATGCATTTTGTGCGTAGTGCATTAATTTGCAGAGTAAGGTTCATGAACGAACAAGTGACGTAAGTTTCACAATTCTGAAGCACAGTTGCACTATCTGCACCCCGAAAACTCGCACAGGAAAAGGGTAGGTATTTATTACTGATTGTAGGTTAAGTTAGAATGCCTAGGTGGTTTTTCATTATGAAGTAGCAAACAAATTTACTACTTGCAAAACGTGACAAACACGTGCGTAGTGTTTTTTAAATTTATTTATGGCTTTTAGTCATCTTAGGTTTATCCCGAGAGGTGTTGCAATGTATTCAGCCAGAGCCTTCTCTAGGTACCATCCTGGTGTTACTGACGGGAAACCCCTGAAAAAACCTCATAATGCAGGGACCCACGACCTTCTGAATACGAATTGTATGGTGGTTCGTAATAACCACATCGTGGGATATTTCGAACTTAGCAAATTTCTCACCGGCTACTACACACTGACTTTTACAACCTTCTTGTTCATCGGCAGTCATAAACAAAACGTTCTTCGTGTATTAGCTTAGGGTGGACCAGTTATCTACAGTCTTGCTCTGCAGGTGCATGTTAAATGACTACCAAGTATTAAATTTTTCTTTCTAAACATCTTCCCTTAAGTTTCCAGCACCTACTGAAATATTGATCTATCATCATCCATTCGGCCTGAGCCAAAGATACCCAACCACCTTAAACTTCTGCACATTCAGATTGGATTTGTTTTATACTACGCAATTCAGCAAAAGTGTACATACCCCCACCTTCAAAAATGCTGGGCACGGCAGGTGTCTTGACCTTTGCAACAACAACAAAATTTTCTCGCTTTTACTTGAAGTTATTTCTGCCTCTATTCATGAGGTCAGCATGAAGCATGTTCATCACAAAGGCATAAGGTAATGACAGTTACAGCTTGGCGCACTCACTTACGTGAAATTAATAAATACACAATAGCTATCTTAAAACATCTGCATGAACTTAACAATATGAACTTGACATATGCTTACCTCTAAACTATGCGTAGTAACTCAATTATGTACTTTCGAAGTAATTGTGCAATAACCGTCTAGTACAAACAGGCAGTAAACAGTTGCCTAACGCGAAGCGCGCTTGCGTGAAACAACAGACCGTATGCGAACGTTATATATTACCTCAGGATATCGCAATACGACCACATTCGGGATCCTCGTGCCAGGTTATCCCCAGAATATCTCTCTACTCGCAAAGCCGGGATTATCCAGGTAGGATTTCCTACGGATATCCTGGGTTTGTCCCAATATCCCGTGCGACACACAAAGTCGCACGTATTCCAGAAACAAAGTACTTTTTATGTAAAGAATTTAATTGTGCTCAATTATTATCATAAGCATTATTTTTATTGTAGATGTGCTTCTATTCTTGCTATTGCTTCCCTTTACTGCCATAACTGTTTGCACCATGACTGTAAAGATTATCACTATTTTATGACACTTGATCTAAAAATACTGTTTGAAAACCTATTTTCGCGAGCAGTTTTTCTTAACCTTATGTCATGAAATCAGTACGCGATGGGATAATTTACCGTACATTTAGGGAAAAGTATCCACACTTAGTGTGTGATAATGGTGAAATTATTTTATCTGCAATTATTAACACAGATTGAGTACAGTTATTCAGTAGCACAAACTGTTCTTTCTGGTTCTGTTACATAATATCATTATTAGAAATTGGTGAGCCTGCAGGATGGAAGGCGAAGCTGTTTTGTTGACTAGAGTTTTTTTTTTTCTCGCAGACACTCTGATCAGTCCATGAAAAAGGGTAAATTAATTCATAATTTTATTCCACAGTTGTATCACGCCTAAAAGATTTTGAAGACGGTGTTACATTAACAGGAAAATACAACTTGGGAAGGATGAAAATAACAATTGTATTAATGGGGACGTTTGATAAAATTGCTAAAAGCAGCCTGCAGCAATTCGATCCATTTAATGGAAATTATGGCCGCAGTAAATGTTTACAACCAGGGAAGTCTTTGCGACGGGGTCTAAGAACATATCATTACATGGCCAGTAATCCAAAAGGTTCTCAACGGAGTGATGTAAATACCGTCACTCATTCTCAAAGTATAAAATACGGAGTGAAAGGAAGGTCGGTTTTTTCTCATTATCTTGCTGCCAGATTGTACAAGGAACAATTGTTGATTACATGCATTGTCTGTCTCGGGAGTGTTTCAGGGGCTCACTATGATGTGGTTAGACACAAAAAATAAAGAAAACTCTGGTATTTAGGCCGCAAAATTAAATCTCTTGATAAACTGTTACTTGCAATTAAGCCTCCATCATGTGTAACACGTACTCCGCGATCTTTGAAAGACAGACGCAATTGAAAAGTCATAGAATACGAAATTCTTTTCATGTACTACTTACCAATTCTCAAAAATTTCTTCCATGATCATGCTTATTTTATTACTTAAGTCGCAATTGTTAATCCATTAGATATGTTTCTTAAGCAAGGATGTTAAAGTATGTGAGATATCTAGATTAGAAAAATGTTTGAATTCCTTCGTCTTTCAATTGCAGCATTTGTGCGGAGAAAGTTTTATGTTATATGCAAGTGATCGTGTGAGAGATGCGGGTCCGTTATTAGAGACGTGCGTAAGTCATAGTCCTGTTACCGCCCATAAAATTAATTTTATCTTAGCATGTCCGTTATATTCATTCTCATACTTTTCATTTGAATCCCTTAGTGGATATTTAAAGCGAGAGGTGCACGGTACCCAAAAGATAGGTCAGCAGATAGTATCTAGTTTTGCAATGGAATGACTCGTTGATACACGACACTCATGCTCAAAAATTTTTTCGCATATCTTTATTTAAAAGTTTTTGACAAATAATATTTTTCTCCTTGAATTCTGGCGTTCGCTTAATTGTTAAACACGTGAAGTATGTAAAAACGAATATTTCCTGAAATTGTGTTACAAAAATATTAATAAATAATGAAATTATAACGAAAAAACAGAAACATAAAGAAATGATCGAAAAAGATTGTCCAAAACTGAGAGATTTGGCAACATAGGGAAATTGAGAGGAAAGAAGGTATATTTCTCTTGGCTCTATGAAACAGTGTATATCTTTAGTATTACCAGCAACTGAGATTACAGACAATGTTCTATCAAATAAAACATTACACGAACAAAAGTTACAGATACAACATATGCATTGCATAATCATTTAGCATAAACTGTTATATCCCCGAGAAGGCTAGAAGAAATACACAAGTTTGTTTTGAAATTTTTAAGTGAAGACTGTCATTCAATGCTGTGCTAATAAACGCTGATGAAAGTACGATAGAGCAGCGCCCTGTGTGGCGTAGTGGTTAAGCTTGCCGACCGCGAAGCAAAGGGTTATCAGTTCAAGTCGCTTCTCCGCCCTGAATATTTTTTTCCGGAATGCAAAACGGTGTGATTAATTTACTTAAATTATATTATCCTTAGTATGAACTAACTGTTGATTTTTATTACGTTACAAGTGAGGAAAAAATCGTCAGAAAAGCGAACCTATTGTGTGCTATTTTCAATGAAGCAAGAGAAATATGCGGTTAAATGTATTCTCTCGATTAATTTATTGAATTAAATTTTATCCATGGGGCTTCGAGTCTTTATAATAGGATGACTGGACTTCCTGTTTTTAACGGGATTATCCTTTTTCGTCATGTGTCCCGTTGTTCCGGCAAATTGTTAACGGGACAGCAGATGTCCGTTTATTGCTACAAAGAAGTCGTCAATCTGTCCATTTAACTTTTTTATCAAATAACTCCCAAAAATTGCTTGGCAAGAGACAGTATAGCATCATGTGGAGTTGCATTGTGCTTCTTTTGATTCCAAGACACTTCCCAGGCGAAAAACTTTCTTCTCCCACGTGATCAAAGTCTGACGACTTGCTGACTCTTTACCGAACCGTTCACGAAGTCTATCCATCACCTGTGTCGTATTTTCGTTGTTGTGCTTCCGTTCATGAACCAACGCACTTGTTGCTAAGTGCTCCTCCAAAGTGAAGTCGCTGCTATCTGCCATTGCTCTTCACCAAACACAGAAAGGCGAGACTATGAACTGGTCAACGCACAGCCTTTATTCTCCTCCCCGGGCAGTCACATGTCAGTTACGCGGTAATCAAGTTGCAAGTCACGTGAGGAGCACTGTTGTCATATCAATGATCAGGATGGGAGGTTCAAATCTTAAACATCTTACCATCTTACACTGTTACACGCATTTAGTTCAGGTGTAAAGGGACTTTCTGGTCACATTGTAGATTGGCATTCGGTTCTAATCGCTTGAAAGAAGAATGGAGGGCTCAGTTGTTTTATACACACAGGCTAATTCTCCCGATTACATGAGTTAACCAATACTATAGATAACTTGGCTGATATGCAAAGTTCCAAGATGGCTAATCCTTGTCTATGTATCTCTTTACTTTATGAATATCATCATTATTCATGTTTCTCCTTAGAGTAGGAACGTACGAATATTATACCAAAAGGGCGCTTTTCAGGTGGCGGTACGCGAGACCGAGAAGTACGAGCTAGATATATTAGCGATACAAGAAGTTCGGTGGGAGGGTCAAGATAGCATCCCACAGGGCAAGTAGACTTTCTACTACGGGGGAACACAATCTCACTGTTTTGGAACAGGATTCCTCATTAAGAACAATATCCTTTAGGCGGTTCAGAATATAGTTCGTAAATGAAAGACTATCGTACGTTACGATACGTACTCGATGGAGCAACACGGTTTTATTAAACGTTTATGCTCCGCCCGAAGTGGCTACTGATAACGACAAAGAGGTGTTCTACAATGAGCTAGAAAGGCTGTTTGACCGAATGCCGAAGTATAATTCGAAAATTGTGTTGGGGATTTCAATACAAAGGTAAGGAGGGACGAAAAATATAGACCTACTGTAGGCAAATTCAGCCTTCACGAAAAGACAAAACAATGGAGAAAGACCAATAATTTTCGTGATTTCACAAACCTACTGGTAAAAAGCACTTACTTTGAACACAAAGACATAAACAAATACACATGGGTATCTCCGGATGGCAAAACTGTCAACCAGATCGATCACGTATTAGTAGATAGACGAGGATACACCAACATAATGGATGTTAAGACAAAGACACACCAACATAATGGATGTTAGGTCTTACAGAGGAGCGGAATGTGGTACCGACCATCAATTAGTGATCACAAAAATAAGGGAAAAGTTATGCATCGCGAACAGATAAGGCAAGGGGTCAAAACAACTGAAATTCGAAATTAAACGATTAAATAATCCGAGCATAAAAGCAGATTACCAACTCGAACTCTCAAATAGGTTCGAAATCTTAGCCGACTCGAGTAGCAATAATGATGATAATAATAATGAAATTGATGTAAGATGTGGAAGACAATTCGTGAAACAATTAAGAGCGCAGCAAAGGAACGTGTAGGTGAAAGAAAGAACAGAAAAACAGAGCTTGGTTTGATGAAGAATACCATAAGCTTCTTGAAATACGAAAATAAGCCAGGCAACGATGGTTAAGTAATAATAGCGAAGCAAATACCAATCACTATAGTAATGCTAAACTAAACGCCACACTCGGGCTCAGAAACAAAATGCGAGAATATCTGACGTAGAAGATTCAGGAGATAGAGGAAAACGGGAAGACAAATAACATACGAGATGTATACAAAGGGGTAAACTCGGTAAGAAAAGGTTACTAGCCGTGGTTAGGAATGATTAGAAATGAACGTGGAGAACTTCAGGCGGATCCCACTAAAATTGTCGATGTGTGGAAAAGTTTATTTCGACAAACTTCTTAATGTACACAATGGGGAACAAACACAGGAATTTGAAATCCATACCGCAGAACCGTGGATTCCCGAACCTAGCGAGATCGAGAAGTCGGTAAAGAAATTGAAAATTTTCAAATCACCAGGAGTAGACAATATTCCAGCCAAATTAATTAAAGCAGGAGGAACGGCACTAATCAAGGAACTACATAAATTTATAAGTGCTTTATGGGGAAAGGTGGAGCTCCGAAAGGAATGGAAAACCTCAATAATAATTCCAATTTACAAGAAAAAGCGATAAATCGGATTGTAATAATTACCGCGGAATCTCGTTACTTCCAACCTGTTACAAGGTATTAAGTAATATACTGTTAACACGTCTAAGTGCATACATGGATGATATAATTGGAGATCATCAATGTAGATTTAGAAGAAACAGATTTCCGTTGGACCAGATTTTCGCCTTGAGACAAATTTTGGAGAAGAAATGGGAATAGAATGGGAGGGTTCACCAGCTATTAATTGATTTTAAGAAAGCATATGATTTTATCAAAAGGGAAAAGTTACACAGTATCCTTATACGATTTGGAATTCCGAAGAAATTGGTTCAGCTAGTGAAGATGTGTCTCAGCGACCCCATAAGCAGAGTACGGATAGGTAATAATATGTCAGATAGTTTCAGGATTTGCAGCGAATTGAAACAAAGCGATGCGTCGTCACCACTACTGTTTAACTTTGCATGGGAATATGCGATTTTAAAAATTAAGGGGTCAAAAAGGGACTATCATTGAATGGTTTGAATCAGCTGTTCATATACGCGGATGATGTAGTTTAATAGGGGACGATATAGATGCACTACAAAGCAACACCGATGTCTTAGTAGAAGCGTGCTATGAGATAGGTTTACAGATAAGCATAGATAAAACAAAATACATGATAACAAGCCGAAACACAGGGAATGAAGGAAATTAAAACATAAGAATTAGGTATGATTTCATAGAGAAAATAAACAAATTTAAATACTTGGGAGCATACGTAACAATCAAAAATGAGGTAACGAAAGAAATAAAAAGTCGCTTAGTATCGCGAAACGCATGTTTCTATTCTGTCCAAAAATTTCTAACATCGCGATTAACATCAATGAAATTGAAAATATACAGAACGGTTATTCTGCTGGTAATACTTTACGGTTGCGAAAGTTGGAGTACGACCCTAGCAGATGAACATAAATTACGTGTTTGAAAATAAGGTTTTAAGAAAGATATACGGGACTAAATCACTGGAGAGTAGAGGAGACATTATAATGAAGAACTCGACGGACGATTCACCAGATGTTGTAAAAATAATGAAATCGCGACGACTACGGTGGGCATTTCATGTAGCTCGAATGGGGATAAAAACGAAGATTATATTCTATCCTGGTTCGAAGGCCGGATGAAGGGAGACCATTGGGAAGACCGAGACGTCGTTGGGAGGACAATATTAGAAGAGATCTTCGAGAAATAGGTGTTCGTGATGAAAACTGGCTTGATATTGCCCAGGATAGAATCCAATGGCGAACGTTTGTTAGTAGGTGTTCGTGATGAAAACTGGCTTGATATTGCCATGGATAGAATCCAATGGAGAACGTTTGTTACTGTGGCGATGAAGTTGCGAGTTCCATAATCCATAGAGTGAGTGAGTTAATTCTTTTTAGGCTTCAGTATCAGCCATTTATAAATGAATTTAAGACGTCCGTCAGTCAGTTTTTGACAACTTTTAACTCAAGAACTACTAGGGCTACGAAGGTGGTTGAGGTGTATTTCGAAAAGTCTCGGCAACATGAGTTCGAAGCTACATAGATCATCTCTATCGGTTCGTCGACAACTTATAACTCAGCAACTATTAGAGCTACGAGGGTGGTTGAGGTGTAGTTCGAAAGGTTTAAGCGAAACATTTACAACGACATAGATCATTCAAAGTGGACGCTCGAAGCCTGGCGGTAGTATATGTGCGCAGTCCTTCGACTAGGCCTCGCCTCACTTGTTTAACATTTATAACCTGGTTTTGTATGTTTTACAACGAAGTATATAATCTTATGGCGGAGTATACAAGCAGTCAAGTATGCAAGTATTCAGGAGTTATACAAAATGAATAAAAATTCGCTCCCATGGAGACTAGTCATGTTATTTATTCCCTGATAAATTCTGAGGCATAAAAGGACAAATGTGTTTGCATAAAGAACAGAAACTGTATGAAAATAAGAATAAATAAACTGTTACATTACAATTACCGAATCAGTAATAATAATAATTCCCCGTGCATAATGAACCGTTTTATTTATTCTTATACTGTTTCTGTTCTTCATGTGAACACAAAATAATTATTGTTCCAGGTAAATTCGCATTTTAAATTAATAATTCAAAAATAAAATACAAAAAGCTACCAAGAAATGCCATTTATTTTACCTGTCGAAAACATATTGTAGAATATAACAATTCCACAGGTGCTACGGAAAAAGTTAAAAAGAAAATCACATCGCGACAGAACTCGAACCCGAAACGTCTCACACTGTAAGCTAACGCTCAGATGGGGATTAGAATAGTAAAAACGGCGGAAGTCGTCATCATAAGACACGTCACTTGGGTTCTTATGTAACATGTGCACTGTAAATACAACGGCGAAACCACTGATTGCAAGTTCCTAGCGTGGTGCAGGAGTAGTGCTTACGAAACAAAAAACCCGCGTTCGAATCCCGGCGGGGGGCAAGATGTTTTCTTTCAAAATATATTTTTATATGTATTATTAATAATTGCTTGAGTGACTACTGAAAGCTATTATGTATATAAATAAACCGGGGCTGGATGCATACCGAGCGAAGCGAGGCGTGGAAGTGGGACACGGTGCCTCGAAAATGAGCTGGTGAGTGTTAGCCGAGGGAAGCGCAGCCCCCGGTTAGCGGTGGGCATAAGCGAAAGTGCTGTTAACATTCTATTCCACATATAAAGTTTCTATTTGGTAGAAGCGTCTTTGCCAATAAAACTCATTTTATCTTATCCCCAATCTCTGTTCAACTGATGAAGACTTCCGCCATTTTTACTATCTTAATCTTGGTGTCTAACGCTCTACCTCTTGCTCCATCAGAGCTACTTGGACGAATATTTACAGTAATGCTTCTAATTTCTGTACGTAGAATTTCGCTCATTAATTATCATTTTCTACCTTCCTAATGAACGGCAGGTTCTTCAAAATATAATGTAGGACTTTTGGTAGATACCTTCTTAATCGATATACAATGTTTAGTTACAATTTTTGGCATCGTGATGTTTGGGTGTGAGTATCCTAAGAACATTTTGCAGAGAGTAATCTTGTTTAGAATTAGGCAAGGAATAACATGGTATTCTCAGTAGGAGCGAATTTCCACTCAACTTGTACTGAGATTGAGGGTATGTATATTTGTGAGATAATTTCACAATACAAGTTCAATAGAAGTCCAATTTTCATAAATTTCATATTTGAATGGTAAGGGAAAAAACAAGGAATGTCACAAAAATGATTTTCCAAGAAAACCTTATTTTAATGTTGAAAACTTCGTAAGACACAATGGTTCGCCAATCATTTTGCCACTTTTTCCATGGACAGTTCTACGTTTCAGCACGAGAGGAATATTCCGTTCAATAGTAGGACGTTTCACCAATAGAAAAAAAGCACAGAACCCAAAAATGGACATTCCTTGTTTGCCCCTCCCCCTTACTCTTCATTTAAATTTTCCGAAGGAAATTCAGTTTGATTTTTAGGCAAAAATTCCAAAATTCAATATATCAGTCAGAAACGTCACCCAGTACTCCAAATGACTAGATGAAAGAATAGAGTTTATCACTAATGTGAGGCGTTTATATGTATTTTGACTCTCCGGCTATGGGCGTAGGATTTTGGATTAAACCTGTAAGGCAAGATAAGATTAGTATGGACTCACCAACCAGGGGGAACATATATGAGATATACTCTAAAGTGCATTAGTATATATGGATATGTGGTCCGCCTCCTTCTACAGGAGACCGAGGGAAGTGTATAAAGGACAATGTAAGCTAAGGGGGAAACAAGACACACAAATAAAACAATCAAATAAGATTTTCCTTACCACCTTTATTGAGAGCTCGGGAGATCAAGAATATCTGAATTTACATATAGCTTGCGCTGTTTATATAGGCGTATGACATAGACGTTACAATAAATCTAGACTGTCCTCCATAGAGGTTTTGCATAATTTGGTAAATGAATTCCTATATACTTTGAAAGTCTTTGGTTTATACTTCTTATCATTTACAATGTCTCTGGTAGTTACAGTCTGTTTCAAAAGTACTTATACAAAATATTAAATTTAGGTGTCTTAGAAATTTACATATGTCAAAAGCTTCGACAGGTAATTTCATATATACATTTAATATTACTACTTCGAAAGGGTGATTTTATATAAATTATTAGGTGGGTCTCACACAAGAATGTAGGCATCTCGTAGAATGCGAGGTGACGTTACAAGGCAAACTACAAGGGATGTATGGTGAAATAGCATCCCATTTTCCTTCAAGTTCCATATTCTAAACGTTATGAATACGATTCTAAATTCGAAAAAATTTCATATGAAATACAGATGATGGCTTGCATTCTGAAATCCAAGCTAGCTGCAACCCCCAAACACCTATTTTATTATTTCATGGTTTCATATGGCGCTGAATTCGATTCAGGAATAGAAAAGAGTTGATTTTAAAACTCTAGAATAGTGCCATATCGAAAGCGAAGACGGCGACAGCCTTAAATTTATTTATTCAATAAAAATATTCACAGGCGTTACTGACTACGATTAAATCTCGTTTGCTAGACGTTGATATATTTTTGAAGTTCAGATTGATTGAAAACATTATTGAAAACGCAAAAGTAGCGATCACTATCTCATCTTCATTGTATCCTCCTACTTTTGATTTATTCCTAAGTTCTAAAAGCTCATATTTTACTCCAATGCATTACTCACCAGCAAAACTCTACAATGTTGTCGAAATCTTTCTTTTAAAATTAGATTTATTTACAAACTAAAGTGCATATCACGAATCTGAAATAGTTTCTGTTAAAGGAAATATTGCACGTTGTGAAAGTAAATATTTAAGTTTCTTACCAAAAGAAAAACTATACATTTAAGTGTCAAATGAATTGACACGCCCACCCAGGTCCTCCTGTCGTCTTGATGACTGTGCGGTTCGCCTCGGCACGGATTTTGTGAGGTGTTGAAACTATGTCTACTGAATGGTAAGTAACAAAGAGCTTTGTTAGAGAGTAGTGCATCCTAGGCGCGAATAGACTATTGGACTCATATTTTCAGAGACGTCCTAATGGATTAAAGTCCAGATAATTTACAAGTGCTCTTAAATTAATTATAATTACGCTTTTGTGTTGTGCATCTGCACCCGAAACTTTCTGTTTTTGTAGAATAGGCAGAAAATGACTTTCGCGGTAATTGCAGGAATTTTCCTTTATTTCTCACAGTAAACGATATGAACAACTATATTATTTGGAAATTCCCCTACCAACCATCTCATTAGGTTAGTACTGCAATCATACTTGTAATTAATTTAATTACATTTAAAACAATAGCACTTAAATTAATGCTCACTATTTAGACATATTGAAAAGGTACTTGATATATCCCGTAATGATTAAGATAAATGCTAGTATTTTCAGTTATCGACAGACAATCGTCGAGAAACACTGAGGTTTTTTTTTTTTTAAACCTTATTGGAAGGTCTCACTTTTCAGTTTTGCTGTGATTTGCGCATACACGCAGAAATGTAAAAGGTTTTTCTTATCGTAACAACAAGTCTAATGCTGGTGAAGTGTTTGCTGCCGCCATGTTGATCGCTTACATCACAGAAATATAATAACCTTGTTCTAATGTTTTACAGTTATATTTTTTCCTTCATTTTTATTCCTATTTAACTACAACGCATGAAGTACTCATTCTGGTTTTAAAACCTCGTAAAAAAGACGCTCGTCCACTTCTGCCAGCCAGAATTATGATAACGAAAAAAAAAAAAAATAGCTGAAGTGGAATATAGAAATTACCCTAGTTATATCTATAACGTAAACATACTTATCCTTACGTAAAATGGTTTATTTCTAAATTAGACGTTTTGCATTCTGCCAACTGGAAATTGTCAGAAGTTTGGGGAATTAACTAGTTATAAGAACAATAGATTACATTTTAATTTCATCTTCTGTATCACTATCTGTGAAAGCTCAGGACTTCTAAAATAATAATAATAGAATAATCTAGAAACCTGTAGGCATTTTACACTGTTACCTTGCGAAAACTAAATCAAGGGTTAGACAATGATATTATAAGTAAGATGAAAGTAACATTTATACATATAACGTTCTGATACGTATTGAGAATTCGAAGCATAATGTACATTACTAATTTTAAATATGGGTTAGGTTTACATATTAGAAGTGGTACTGCTCTCGAGCACATGCATTCATAGGATCTGTTGCTAAACCTTACATGAAAACACAGTTTTGAGCACATATTTACTGTTTTTGAATTTAATACACAACACTTAAACTTTTCTGAGTGTCTACTCGTAATGTAAAATAGACCATTCTATAAGCAATGAGAGAATACAAAAAAGAAAAATATATTCGCAAAATTCAAAAATTAATAACCCCGTTTTATAGTAGAAAATCTAATAAAAAAAGAAAAGAGTATTTTGGGGATGGGAGGAGATTCGAACTGAGGACCCTTCATGCCACACGTCCGAAGCCTAACCACTACGCCACGAGTACGTTGTGATATAACATCTTGATAAGCATTCATTGATGCACCGTTTATTTGACAGTCTTCACTTCGAAAGCTAAATGAGATTTTATAACTTTTTTCGCTCTATTTCGGGGAATATAATAGTTTCTCTTACATGATTATACATCGCATGCATTATATCTGTAACCTTTGTTTACGTAATGTTTAATTTAAGTGAGCATTTTTATATTTTCAGTTTCAGGTAGTACTAAAGATATGGACTGTTTCGGCGAGAGAAAACAATTTTCCTTATTTCCTCTAAATTTCCCTGCAAATTTCCCTATGTTGTCAAATTTCTGAATTGCGACAATTTCTCAATATTTAATTTTTTCGTTCTAGTTTCGTTATTTATTAATATTTTTGTGACAAAATTTCAGGAAATATTTGCATACTTTACAAATATAACAATTAAGCGAACGTCAGAATCCAAGGAGAAAAATAATATTTGTTAAAAACTGTCGAATAAAGACATGCGAAAAAAAAATTGAGCATGAGTGTACGTTCGTAAATTTACTGGGCTTCGCAAATTCTGAATTTACAATAAGTTCACTTTAGCTGAAAAATCGAGCGTTCGGGATACGGTGGAAGTATTGCGAAACTGTAGTAGCACTGAAATGCAAAACTGTTTTCGAAGCAGAGCGTAATTTTGTTTATAAGTGCGCTACAATAAAAGGTAAAAATAATAAAGATACAACTCTTCTTTGCACATCACAGGGAACAAAGCACGATGATAGTAACTTTCTGTTAAAAAGTTATGGCATAAATGTTATGTTTGCATGCAGAATTTTGGATATAATTGTACTTGAATGTTCGCTTTGTGGCAAGGAACATACTTTTCTAAAAGTTAAAGAAAAGGAGAATTACGTATGCATTCACCGAATCTTGGTCTCGTATACCGCTGACTCACGTATACATGTGCTCAAACAATTGTGATTTTACAGAACAATATGTTTTGTTGTCAAGAGACATTTTGTATTCTGAATTTTTTTTTTATTACAGATAGGAGATGATACTTTCTTAACTTCTGTGTTAAATTGGGTTATGTACATCTAGATATGACAAATATGCCTTTTTTCCAACACACGTGATAATTGTTCCAAACAGGCTTTTTAGGTTGCACGTTGTTTTCTTTGTGTTAATTATTATAATTACAAAATACTGACAGAAACTTCAACTATAGTAAGCGTCCTAACATACGTGCGTTTTTCTTTATAGCTTGGTGCAAACATTTGATTTTTTATCGAAAAGAAACCTCAGCAAATGTGAACGTCAATGCTGTGTACATTATTTCTTCAATGGAAGACCACAAATAAACTAATACATTAAAGAACATACGACGTACATAAGACACAATTACCAGTATTTTTTAATGAAATTTTAAAAAACCGACAATGACCTTTCAATTATTTCTTGGTTTAACATTGCAGAAATAATACATCCATAAGATTACTTTTGCATCGTCGGCACTCATGTTGCCTATGGCTTATGTCCATTAATATTACGTTTTCTTCGAATGAAATCGTATATTTTGTTAACTGAAACAGCCTACAATCTTACGATAAAGTAAACTTAGAGAAAGGTACAATTACTTAGTAACATATAATGGATAAATAATTATATCTCCAAACAGAGATGTGGAATAATATTCGATAATATTTTAAGTTTTTTTTTTTTCCTTGAAAAGAAAATATGCTAATAAAAGAAAAGAAAGCTGAAGTTAGTTTTCTGGATATTAATATAGAACAAAACTGTTTATGAGTAGAAAACAGTAAATTAAAACACATACATTGTTCCACTTAGATCCAGATAGGCCTCCTTTAAAAAAGGATTATTTCACTAAACATACTAAGACCTAACGTATTTCATTCCGTTTTCGATCGAATATTCAAAGGATCGCCCCCCCCCCCCCGTCCCACCACCAAAAAACGTTGTAAGCGGGAGAATTGCCGGTATATTAAAGTGAAGATGAAGTAAAGATCTATACGGAGAAATTTCACCTTCACTTTAGTAATTACTAACACACCTGCAATTCTTCCGTCTACAATTTTGAAATAATAAATTTCATTGTACCCTGACCTACAGACACCTCGAGTTTACGCAAGAATCATAAGACGTTTCTCTTTCATTGTAACATATTAACTTTAATTTTGGAACCGTCCTACAGACAGTGTGCAACGTCTCAAAATGCACATACCTACCTAGGTGCTGTCACCACTAAACCATTGCACTTACATTAATGTAAGTAAATTACATTATATCAAAATATTCCTCCGGCGTTGTTTCAGAGGAAGGAGAAAAAGGAACGAGGACGTACTCACATTTAGGTATAAAAGTACGTGGTGACTATACTATCATCATTAAAATCATCTCAACATTTCACCCATGAACGTTCACATTTGTCTGTCATAGTAGCGTGAATTACCGATGGTTCGACTCCTGGGAACTAACTTATCACGTAATCTGCAAAAGAAGAAAACGATTCAATTATAAAAGTTTGTACAATATAATGAAATTGATTTAAACATATCTAATCCATTTCAAGTATTGAAAAAGAGCGTGCGCATAAACATTATTTGCATCTTTTGCCATAAAATGTTAATCATTAAGTGTAATCCGAACAATCAGTTTCATTGCAGTGTGTCCCGCAGTGAATAGATTTAACATATTCATAATTAACAAATAAGCCGCTGCGAGCCAAAATAATGGTGTGTATTAAAATTGTTACTTAACTTCCCTGACTTTTCCAGGTTTTCGGAGGTTGTGAATTTCATTTGATGAAATATGTATGAAAAAGCTTTAGGCAACTTTGGATCAGTCCGGATGAATGATTATGGAATGAATTGATGTAATGAAGGCTGGGAGAACCACGAGAAAACCCACGCACATGGTGTTTGTCAAAACCACAAAGCCCACATGGTATGAGCAGTTATAGATCCTATGACCGCTAACACCAGAGGCGAGATCTCTACCAGTTGAGCCACTGCGTGCCCAACCTTAGTGGTGAGTTTACACAGTCAGTCAAGAAGTTAGCAACCTGTATTTAAAGAAAGCTACTTTCCTTTTTTATTTTATTTTTAGTGTCATGCGCAACATATAATGAAGGAAAAGGTCATCACAGGTATGACGGACGGACGTAAAAAAATGTTTTTTAATAAAAAAAAACTTTGGTAAACTTTATTTTTATAGGGGCCAGTCGAGTATAACTTTGGACTGCGGCCCGTCACGATTTGCCCTTTAGCTATTAAAATCCACACCCATGCCCCTGCCGGGACTCGAACCCGAGACCTTCGAGTCGTTGGCCTACCGCCGTATACTGCACGGCTTACCGGGCGGCAATTGTCTTTCGAATATTGACATTTTTCCTATAAGCGTCACCTTTAATCTTTGACTTTAATGTTGCAAGCAATAAAAACTTCGCGAAAAACGATATAAAAATGCAACTAAAGATAAAAATGTGGATAGTCACGCTAGCAACGAATCTTCCTTATCAGCGGATTCAATATCCGCGGTAGACTGTCTTTCATATAATTTACGCTATAGCTCTTACATAAAAACATCACTGCAATTTAGGTTGAAACGTTGACAAAGAAACATATTTTCAGTGTTGGTAATGATTATAGGCAGTTTTGGGCTATTACAATATGTTTTGATACTACTACTACTTTCTTCTCTGCCTTTTGAGCGGAAATAATCGTAATCACCACGGTGACGGCAACGAAAAAAATGTTTGCTGGAGAGTGTGTTAACACTTAAGAAAATCTTAGTTACATTATTTACAACCGCCTGCGGTTTGAGAGAAGTAGGCGTGATAGATTCATACCTTTAATCGCTCCGAACAATGGTACTTTGACTCTGAGGGCATTCATTTTCACACGTCTCCAACCTTCTCTCTTTGTTATACGACTTTTCAAATTCTTCACGTAAATTTTTACGTTTCAACTTTCTTTTCTGACGACGGAGACATATTCGTCTGAACTGCAGCCCCTACATCACTTTCTTCTGTATTACTTTCGTAATCTTGAAGGCATTTTCACAGTCTTCTCTGGAACCTAAAAATAAAATCAATTAGTTATTATTATTTTGCAAACATTTAACTTCTATAATAACATTTAAATGTACAAAACTAATCTACGCCACCTAACTGATGTCTTTTTCAAGATTTTTTATTATTATTTTGCAAACATTAAACTTCTATAATAACATTTAAATGTACAAAACTAATCTACGCCACCTGACTGATGTCTTTTCCAAGGTTTTTTCTCCGTCGCACCAAGTAAATGCAGTGATGGCATTTTTTAACGTAGGGCCTGGCAGACACCTTCCCAAATCCTATCTCGACCTGTGACTTCGTTGCTTAAAGGCCATAAATGAAATTCAAGCAAACTAATTTGCAGTTGTATATGAAAAGCGACGCTTGATACTGTTTCTTTACTGCATTTTAACAGCTTTCAAAATAACACATTTAATTTGCAGAACGCAATAACTAACATTACTAACATTTGGCTTGGGCTGGGATCGGGTATATCTCGGTCAGAACCTTACTTGAAACAATCCTGGGGGACGATTCTATATTGTTGGGCAGCGTATCTTTTTACACTGAAAAGAACCCTTAGTATTTATCTATGATTTGTGACTGAAGGTTAGTTTCGATTATGTTATTTAATGTTAGTATATCATAAGTAAAATGAGAATTACATTTTCGTAGTGCTAATATCTTATTAAGATAAAATAAAATGAATTGTATGGGCGGTAACATCTAATATCTTGAATTCATCCATGCGGAACAGTGTTTTAGAACCTTGCGCCATTCCGACATTAGTCGGCTGAAACAACGGTACAAAATCCAAAACCTCAGTATCTGTACTCATCTAAAATTCCACCCTAACCTAGCCAGAAAAAAATAAATAAATAACTTGCATCTGAAAAATCTTAAAGAAAAATGCTTGCCGTGTAACGGATAGATTCCTTTCCATTGTACAAAAGTTATGTACGCGCGCGCAATATTAATTCAGTCTGACGTTTTCTGTCCTTTAAAGATTAGCACATCGTTATATTTATTATATATTCCACACATATTGACGGAATTAGGTTAGTTTGAATACTACCAGACACCTCTTTAGTATACATTGAACGTTCCAGTTGGAACTATAAATGGATAAGTCACAGCTGGTGTCTGTTAAAGGTGATTTACATTGCGTATTGAAAAATATCAAACCTGGCTTTTTCTAACCCGTCGTCGTTCGCTATCGCTCACTCAACACATTGTCAGTGATTTTTGTAGCGAAACATCAATGCTGATATGGAAAGAAACAAGTCACTATAACGTAACATTACCATGATTCCAATTCATGCACTTACTTCGTTCAGAAAAATTACGCCCGACGTAAGCTAAGTAATACCTAGTACTGATTAGGTTTCGTTTGAAGAGCTTCCTAAAAAAATATATATATAATAAAAAATAATAATATCTATAGCAGAGAAAAATATATAAATCGAGAGCCTACAATGCAGCGTGCATACTATATTAAAGCGCAGAAATCTTACTAACCGCTCTAGATTGCTTGTACGCATATAAAGAAACAACTAGAAATTGGTTATAGGCAAACTGTATTAATCTCTGTATTTAATCATTTGGCAGATTTATCTAACTATCAACTATGTTGCATCTTTTGTAATATCGATTCAAACCCAAGCTGGCAAGTTTCCTACAACCGCAATCAACGTTAAGGTGTGCACATAAATAGTTAGAACAATGAACGTAACTATTTATAACAATAGGCCTTTCTTACATATTAGGGCCACCACTTTACAGGTACAATTGTGCATACATTTGATATATATAAATAATACCATTCTATATATTCACGTAGCATTAAAATTGTACCCATATACGATTTCCCGCCTTTCCATTTGAACTTATAATTTTCACCTTTCACCACATGCTCATTGTCTTATCTACTTTTCGGAAGCACACTGCACTTCTTATTTTGCCATGGCACCAAGCAATGAGTGAATTTATTTTCCATTTCGTTCATGAACACGTACACAATACACAGCTGCACGATTTATTTCTCGATCGACATAGTAAGTAAATCTTATAGTATATGAAATAAAACACCTTCCACCGTCCCGATTCGAACTGAAGTGTACTGTTACTGTTACTACATTATAATTGTTACTTTTCTAAAATTTGGAGCTGTTACAAACGGTGCAAAATAGCTGTTACTTACCGACGTTGTTTTTTAACGGTGTGTAAGTTTAAACCACTATGTAGGTTATGATATTATTGTAAGATTGAGGTTTCCATACAGCTTTTTCAAATTTTTACGTTATAGTACCAACCTTTCTTTTTCAACTGCTAGATCTTAAATTCCACTTTCAAAATAAGTTAGGTTGTACTTAACTGTTATTCTTATAATAGTTTGTCACGGTGTTGTTTTTACATATTTCATAACTGGATAAAACCAGATTTGATAGGGGCTGTTGGAGGT